>JASAMX010010896.1:0-29932 GCA_030248175.1 Microlaimidae sp. YZB2_3 | reverse complement strand
CGTATTGCTAATCGTTGTTAAGTTACATGTCAATAATTTTTTGCCAGTTAAACATTAAAGTTTTTTTAATGCTTCAGTACCGTGAGTGTGACCGAGATGACACGAAAAAAGTATAGTCCCCGTCTGTGGATTTTTATATTTAATTCTATTCTTTATTGGTAAAATACATTTTATAGGAGTTGTGGCAGCCGGTCTGCTTAGCAAAGGTATGGCTATGGAAGGGGAGGAGCTATTGGTAGGCCCCTCTCCCTCGGGTCAATTCTTCCCGGTACGAGTGGAGAGTCTGCACAGGAATAAGGCACCCTGCCGCGTAGTGAGGGCTGGTCAAGCCGCGGCCGTCGCCTTGGGTAGGTTCGTTTTGTGTGTTTGTTTATCTGTCAGTTTGTAGGCTTGGTTGTTGTTGTTGTTGATAACCTGAAACTTATCTTCCTTATGCAGATTATGCAAAGGGCAGGCGCTAAGACAAGCCAGGAGGGGCAAAAATGTTTTGCCCCTATGGTTAAGACTCTTCGTCCAACATTAATAACGATGTTGGCAACCTTTACCGCTAGAGTGTTCACTACATGCAGTGTTCACCCATTCCGATGTCTTTGTCTAAAGGATTTTTTAAGTCGCGCCTAATATTGATCTTACTATATAACGTCGTACATGGTCAGTATAGGTGTTCCTGCAAGGCCAGTGGTACAAACTCCACACACAATAGAGCTGTATTTGTCCATTGGTTTGCTAGATGGAAAATTGCCATGTGTTGCCGACGTACAACAACAAACACTCTAGCCATGCCACGCTGGACACATTTCTATAAAAGAAAAGATCCAGCAACCAGGTTTAGGTGGTAGTGAAACCCGTAGGCCCGTTAGGTGCTGCCCAAAGGTCAGCACAGTCCTGGTGGCTCAATGGCTCCTGTAGGCTTGGTGAAGGTGGCTGTCGCCTCAAGAAGGTTCGTTATTGTTTTTGGAAGAAAATTTAGTTTAAAAAATACTTATAATTTCCTTCAAGAAGGGGGGAGGAGTCAGATTTCAAATTGTGGAGAGTTTTAGGGGTAAAAAATTTGGAAATTTTGCGAAATTGGTGGCTTTCTAGATTTTTGTCTAGGAAGAGCCCAAATATTCGAGGGTAGGGTAGGGGGTGGACCTGGGTTTTTTTTTCGCCAGCACCTAGGCGCCAGCTGGCGCTTAGCCTTCAAATTTTAGGCGCCAGCCCAGAAATCTAGGCGCCAATAATAGAAATTTTTTTATGTCTAAAAAAGGACTAAAATTTCATTGGTTTTTTCATTATATGCATATTTTTGGTGGTTTTTGCAGTTAAACGTTTTGTTGTATAGTACAATATAAAAAAAACTTTTTTGCCCATCTCTAATACCAACTTTAACACTAGTTATGCTCCTACCTCCAACATCATGCTCCGGAGCTCCGGCATAGGTGTTTTTTGGGGGGGGGGGACAGAGGGGGGCACCCCCCCCCCTAGAGCAAAAATTTTGGACCCCCCCCCTAGAAAAAATTCAGGGGCCCCCCCTTCCCCCCAAAGCTCGAGAGCGGTCCGGCCTGACCCCCCTAGCGAGGCTGACCCCCCTCCCCCCCCCTCCCGACCAATTTGGAAGTAAATTTTTTTATTTACTGTCAAAAACATGGGTTTTTAGCCAAAAACAGTGTTTAAATACACTTTTTAGGCCTAAATAGGCTGTTTTAATACATAAAATTTAATATTAGACCTAAAAACACTTAAATTATTGAGTTAAAAAAATTTTGCTAAAAAATTGGACCCCCCTGACCCCCCCCCCCTAAATTTGAAATCTCGCACCCGGGGTCGACCCCCCCTAAAAAGCCAGGGGGTCCGGACCCCCCTGGACCCCCCTAAAAAATTTTGGCCTTCCACCCGGGGGTGGACCCCTCACCTATCGGACCCGAACAAAAACACCTATGCTGCCGCCACCCCTCGGACCCCCCTTCCGGCTTCCGGGTTAGTATTTACCCCCCTCAGACCGCACGCCGCACCCCAAAATGAAATTTTGGGCACGCCACTGGCTGTAGTAACTATGATTCACGTTTATGCACCGGTTAAAATTATTGTGTAGAATAGTAATTTTCTTTACTGAAATAAACTCATAAACATTTTTTCAAAATGCACAAATATTTTTTTACACAAAACTATTCGCTTCATTCATAGGTGAGAAAGGGGGGGTAAAGTGGGGTCTACCCCCCTAGCCTCGAAATTTTGGGAGGGGGGGTTAGACCCCCGCCCCCCCCCCCTCCGTGCCCATGTATGCCCTGACCCCCCTCTAGAGTTTGAAATCTGACCACCCTCCCCCTCGGGAAAATTTTAGGTACCTTTTTTATACTAAATTTTCTTCCAAAAACGTGAATTTTGATCACATATGCATGTTTTTACACCCTTTTTATACATGAATATGGCTTTTTATTCAATAAAATGTAGTATTATCTTAAAAAAAACTAATATTAAACCTTTATGGTTTAAAAGTATTTTGCTTTGGAAATTGGACCTCACCTGACTCCCCTCTAGGTTTCAAAATCTTCCACCCCGGGTCGACCCCCCCTGGGACCCCCCTACTAGATTTTGAAATGTCATTTACCCGGGGTAAACACCCCCTCCCTAGCTTTTTGACCGTGTTCATCTATGATTGTAGATAAATTAAAACAATCACACGCTGAGTAAAGCGAAGCGCGAGAAAATTTTAAAGAATTACTCTTTTAAAACCTTAAAAATTTTGTGTTCGTTTTTGTCTAATTGACTAAAAAAAACGAAAAAAATACGTTTATGGCCAAAAATCTAGGCGCCAGGCTGGCGCTTAGACCCAAAACTTTAGGCGCCAGCGGGAAATTCTAGGCGCCAGTGGCGTCGATTTGGCATAAAAAAAACCTAGGGGTGGACGTGGACGTGAACACCACCCTATTTCCCCAACTTTCTCACCTACGAAGGGGGCCCTAGCAGACCTGTGCACGGTCTGAAATTGCCCCTTTCCTCGTTTTATTGGAGGATTTGCCCCCTTGTTTTATTGCCCCCCCTCCCACCAATAAATGAAAAAGTACCCTAAAATTATGGCGCCATTTTTGACCTATAATAACGCCATCATCGCGAATTTTTTGCAGTTTTTAACCTATTTCAATGCATTTTAAGCCATTTTAGACCTATTTTTACCTTATTTTGGCTTTTTTTGTCCTTTTTTTTATATTTCCCTTCTTTTTTCTTTTTTTTTCTTTTTTCTTTTTTTTTTCTTTCCCCCCTGCTTGCACTCCCGTTTTATTGCATCTCCCCCGTTTCAAAAAAGTTGTCCCCCCGTGCCCCCCGTTTTGGAATTGCCCCCCCCCCCTGATAAAACCCCCGGGGGGAGCAGTGCACAGGTCTGGTTTTTTAAAGGGAAAATTTTAAAGTTAGATGTGGCTTTGCTTTTTTTATTTTATTAATGCATTTTTCCAATTTCAGGCGATCAACTGAAAGATAAGGAGTTGGTCCTTCGAAAAGGGATGGTGCTGGTACACCCTGCGGCTGAACCGAAGGCCTCCCTGGTCTTCGAGGCGGAGATCTACTGCCTCTACCACCCCAGCGACTACATCGCCATCGGGTTCCAGACCACGGTCCATATCGGAAACGTCTGCCAAACGGCGACCATAGTGGACATAGTGGATAAAGCATGCGTCAAGTGAGTCAGGTTTTATAAAAATATAAGACTAGTTTGTTGTCAAAGATAAACACGATCTCAAGACTTAGAGTCTGGTCCCCTGGAGCCATAGATGAACACGGTCAAAAAGCTAAGGGGGAGTGTTTACCCCGGGTAAATGACATTTCAAAATCTAGGAGGGGGGTCCTAGGGGGGATGACATTTCAAAATCTAGGAGGGGGGTCCTAGGGGGGGCCCAAACCCCACTAGCTTTCTAGGGGGGTTCGACCCGGGGTGGAAGATTTTAAAACCTAGAAGGGGGTCAAGTGGGGTCCAATTTCCAAAACAAAATACTTTTAAACCATTAAATGTTTAATAATAGGTTTTTTATAAGATAATACTACATTTATAATAAAAAGCGATATTTAGGTAAAATAAAAGGGTGTAAAAACATGAATTTGATTTAAAAATTCACGTTTTTAGAAGAGAATTTAGTATAAATAAAGTACTTAAAATTTTCTCAAGAGGGGAGGGGGGGTCAGATTTCAAAATTTAGGGGGGTCAGCGGTCAGGGCAGGGGTAAAAAATTCCAAAATTTGGGGGAAGGATGGGCCTGGATTTTTTTTTCTAGGGAGGGCCAAAATTTCGAGGCTGGGGGTGGACCCCACCCTACCCCCCTTGTTCATCTATTAAATTTTAAGACTAGCAGAGTAAATCTCACCATACCTTTTTGTTCATCTATTGATAAACCGACGTGATAAAAGTGTAATCTGTTATTAACTGGCCACCAGCGGCACCAGCCTCCTATTTTAGGTGGGGGGAGTATTCCTTAAGTACTCCTTTTTGAATACTTTTTTTAGTACTGGGATCCCTCAAATTTTGGAGTGTGACGATGTTCAGTTCAGGGTACCCCAAAGTTCAATTACGGAATTTTTTGAAGGTCTAACTCCAACCATAGATGGGCAGGGCAACCTCCCGGACTCCCCAAATTTAGGGCGTCGAGATTTTTTAACACCTCCTCCCTCCCCTGCCCACCTATGCCCTGTCCCAAAAAAACACAAAAAACTGCCGGGCTCTGCAGCATACATGGGCAAGTTGGTCCGGAGTGGGGAGGGGGTTAAACCCCAAATTAGGAGGGGGGTTAAAATCCAAGAAACGCAAAATACCCATATCGTTTTTTGATTTCAAAAAAAAAATAGGTAAAAAACGCTAATTTTAGGTCAAAAAGGCATTTTTATTGCATTTTTGAGCTTTTTACTGTTTAAAACATTCATTTTGAGCTCAAAACTTAAGTTTGGAGGCAGTTAGAAGTCATTTTAAAGACATTTTTTTCTTCATTTTTACAAATTGGGGAGGGGGTAACCTTTTCTTCCCCCCACTTTTGAGCGGGGGGGGATTAAACCCCCTTCTCAGAAATTGGGGGTTTAACCCCCCAACCTCCCCCCACCGTGATCATGTATGCTCTGCAGTAACTTTGCTTAATTCAGCCTTTTTTCATGTCTTTTTTTCCTTTCAGAATGGGCGAGCTGGTGTTGGTGAAATTCCTGTTTCTACTGAGGCCCGAGTACATTACCGAAGGGAGCCGTCTCCTGTTCCGACAGGGGAAAACGAAAGGGATCGGTCAGGTGACGAAAATTTGCATAGATCCTTCGGAGCTGCCCCTCACCGGAAGCGGACAAGTACGCCCGCGGACTTTCTAAGGGCGACGTCATTTCGGAGCAATGATGTCAGTTGATGACGTCACAATGACGTCATGGTCTTGCAATGACGTCATTACGTCACCTGAAAATTTCATGGAGGAATCTCTGACGACGGAATGACGTTATATGACGTCATTTGACGTTTAAAGAAACATTTCGTCATGGAATAAAAAATTGCGTCCGCGGACGTTATAGCTGCGAAGAGATTACGTCATTTAGTGTCAGGATAACGATGTGACGTCGTTTTAACTTCAAACGACGCTTTTGTTTTGGTATTTAATAGGAATTTAGACGTTTTACTGTTAGTAGCTTCAATTAAAAGGCGGGATCGCCTTGAATTTTTATGGTATTTGGCGGCAAAAAGTTGTGTTGTATTTTGTTTTATTTGAAAAGCTGCTTGCATACGCCAGAGTACATTTTTAGTATATAATTGGGCTCAATTATATGAGCACAGATAGTCTTAGAAAAATAGGCTTCGCTTTCTAATGACCCAAAAAATTAGGCACCGTAGGAACACTGCGAAATTTAAAAAATAAATTTTTATGTGAAATTATAGTTGTATGATATCAGTGATAGGATTTTCTTTGTGCAAAGGAGACAAGAGGTTTTTTTTTGCGGTAAGAGGGTCCGAAAAACTCTCGCCACCCACAGGTAGGTGGCCTCCTTGACTATTAGGAGTATACCTGACGCCTTAAATTTGGGGGTTCGTATAATTTTATCGAAGTATCACCATACATGAGCATAGTAGGATAGGTGGGGTCCACGTCCACCCCCCTAGCCTCGAAATTTTGGGCCCCCTAAAAAAAATCCAGGGCCCCCCCCTCCCAAATTTTCGAATTTTTTACCCCTGACCATAGGTGGGCAGGGGGGGGGGGTTGGGGGGGTATACCCCCAAAAATTTCGGTTTTTGCTGACACCCCCCCCCTTAAATTTGGGGTACCGGGGGACACCCCCCCCCCAAATTCGCCTCCCGGAGAAAAATTTTTAAGTGTTATAAAACGACTCCTTCCCTGCTAACCAATGTCGACACCCCCTCTCTGGAAATTTGTAGGATGAACCTCTTAGGCCTTGGCTGCTAGCTCCTGTTTACTGTCCACCTCTGCTTAGAGGTTTTTTAATCCGGTAAAATTTCTGTAAAACGATACTTTTTAATTAATTAATCAACTAATTTATTGTCTAATACTGTAATAAATTGTTTGTTTAAAGTTCTATTTTTTAAATAATTCTGGAGCTCTTTGTTGCATCTCTTTTCTGCGCAGGAAAGTTTTATAATAATCAAATCAGGTTTTGTTCATAGTTATGTATATACCAATATTTTGTTTGTCCTATTTATGGCAGAATTATTGTACACATTATAATAGTGAAAACAAATTATTTAATCTCTTTTTGACTTAAGAAATAACTTAAAGCTGAGATACAGAGTCTTCTATTATTTTGTCTTAGTTTGATGATTTTTATCAAAAAAAGCATGTAACATTTTTTTAAGCAAATAACTGTTTAACAGATGACAGCCAAGGTAGGGCTTTTTAGTTCTTAATGTCCTTAAAAAGTTTCTTCTTTCACTGCGCTTTTTTTGTTGGTAAAATTAAAAAAAAGGAAAAAGCGTTTTTTGGTTCATTTTAATCTACTTGTAGATTTTAGTAACAAGATATTAATGTATTAGTAAAAAATCTGCAAGTTCTTTTACTCCATTTAGTGAAACGTATATAGAAAGTGAAAACTGGTCGGCAAGCGTTTTATAATTTTTTTTATTTGCGTCTGTTTTGTTAAAATGTCTATTAAACGAGCAATTTGAAAATGATAAATTGCAGTTTTTCAGCTTTTAAATAAAAAGATTATTAAAGATTAAGTTGAAATGTGTGAGATTTAAATTCATTAATTTTCTTTGCAACCAAGTTTTCTGACTGGTTTGTTGTTCGTTTGTATTTTTAATTACTGGTTTTTTTGTTAAAACACTAATATTTCGACATGTAGTTTGTTAAATTTAGGGTGTCGAAGTCGAAATTGGGCGTAGTGAAGAAAAAATATTTAAAGTACGGAATACTCTTAAAAACCCTATTTTTGTTATTTTTAAAAGGTCATCATATACATCTTTCGAACTTTTAAAATTATTTTAATAAAAAACCACACGGTTTCGGGAACCAAGCTAAACCTTTTCCGAAAAGTTATGGAAATCGAAGATCCAAAGTTTGACTTTGTACTGGATATTTAAGTAAATTAATATAAATATATATATATATATATACAAAAATTAAATGCATAGTTTTCTTGTTTATATTGACTTCATTTTGCCATAAAACCGACATGTTTCGTTGTGTGCGTTGGGGGCAAAACTCCGGTAGTTTAGTTAAAGCCCTGTAAAATGTAAATCCGTCGTGTTTTCTTTACTTGTGTATAGTTTTTTTATTATAATCAACTACTTAAGTAGTATATAATTTATCGTGGTCATTTACGCACGCCCGAATATCTTCGCGTAATATCGTCGTTACTACTGCAAAATGAGCCACTGTCATAAAATACACGTGACTGCGACTCATTTTGTAGTTAATAGGGTCTGTTTTAAATTTAAAATAAGTCGCAGGCAAACATATTTTATACGAACTCTGGCTCATTTTGCCGTAGTAACGACTATATCTTCCCAGATCCGACCAACGTTTTGCATTCTTACATAGGTGAGTAGCATAGGCAGCGGTATAAAAGGACAGCCTCTCGGATTTTTTTTGAGGAGGGGTAGAAGTACACCCGAAAAAAATTTTCGCTCGCCATAGGCAGCTCAAATTTTTTTCTGGGTATCCCCCACGTCCGCTGTACCCCCTAATTTTAGGATATATCAACATTTTAGCATTTTTGGGGTTTTTTTAGGGGGTAATAACCCCTCAACTCAGGTCAGCATCACCCCCCTCCAGAGGTGGGCAGCCTCCCGGATTTTAGGAAGTATACCTGACCCCCGAAATTTGGGGGGGAGTGTCCAAAAAAAATTTTTTGAAGTATACCTCAAATACCTCATTTTTAGCGTTTTTAGTACTGGGACCCCCAAATTAGGGCGGAGTGTCCGGGGGACCCCCAAATTTTAGGGTGGTGTCGGCTATAGTCGGGATTTTTTGGGGAAGTAACGCCCCCTGCCCACCTATGCCCCCCTCCCCCGGATTTTGGAAGAAAGCATATTATATACACCTTCCTTTTCACCTAAGTTTCTTTTCCCTTTTATGGTAAATTACATCCAATATTGAAATTTTACTGTAAAAACGGTCGCATTTCTTAATAGTTTCAATTCTTAACGGTTTTAGCTTAAATGACGGCTTTGTTTAGTTTGGTTTATTGTTTTATTTTTCACTGTAGTTTGATAATTTTAGTCAGTATTTAATTTGTCTTGTCACTCTGTAAAATGTGCAAAGAATGGTTACAGTAACCTATGTATATAGTTGTAAATAAAATATTTATTTTGAATTTGAATTTTACTACTGCATTAATTTGCGTAACCTACCAATATTTCACGTAAAGCTAAGAAGTTTCTTTAACAATTAACAAACATAACTTATGTTTTGAAGACTTAAACGACGAATTTCAACTGTTTCGCAAGTTAAATGTGTTATATTCCTTTAACACCAATCAATAGATAGTAGTGTTTTTGGCTTATTTAATTATCAGAAGTTTTTGATCTTACAAAGTTAAATTATAATAATTTATAGACAAAACCTAGTTGACCTCTATGATTTGCAGTATTTAATTGACTATTTAATAATAAAACTCCAGCATTTAAAAATTCCAGCAAAAACGGTTTAGTGTTAAAAAATAGAAATCATGTTGTAACAATTATTAAATTATTTTAAATCGCGAAAGTTGACATATTTTTGTAGATTTTTTAAGAACACGAAAATTAAAAAAATGCGTTCTAATTCGTTTTTTTTTAACGTCATAACCGCACAATTTTAATTGGTCCGCTCACGTCTCCCGTACGAATTTTCGACGATGTCAGCCAGATAAAATAAAACCATGAGCCGCATTTATAAAGCGCGATTAGCCAAGGATTAAGAAAAAAGTTGATTCAACTGCTTATTGGCTATTTATTTTTGACAATTGTAATTCTTCAACGTTTTTCAGGTAGCCGCTATGTGAAATGCGTGGAATGTTTTCCTGCAATATCCGCTTTATTAATGTCTGCACTATACTAATTTCTTTTGGTGTTTATTTAGAACCAATCATGTATTATTTTTCATAAAAAATAGTATTAAAGCAAAGATTACTTACCAACAGTTAGCAACATATTAAAAAGCAAGCAAAAATCTCTTTGGTGTAATACGAAAAAAGCAAGCAAAGCACAGCCTGTTTTGGTGAAAATGACATTTGATGTAAACATTCGCACCAAAACTACACATTAAAATTACATATATCACAATCAAATAAAAACAAATCCACGATATTAAGACTAAAGATAAATTCTATCAGGGTGAAAATAGATGAGTGGTAAAATAACCACTAGTTTTTTGAGAAAATATCACGTGCAGAGAAACACATGACGCAACTAAATAATAATTGGTTACATAACCGCTGAAAACTTTTTTTTAAATTTTTCCCGCTCACGGGTTTATTGTTTATTTCTTCCTGGTGGAGAGCGGTTACGCCCTTAATTTCACCCTGGAAGACTTTATCTTTAGTAATGTTTGCTGAAGCTCCGCTTTTAGAAGTTTTAAAGCAAACCCGGGAGTTATGAAGGTTCCTTATTTTTGTACCAATTTAATAAATAATAATAAATGATGCATTGATTTGTAAAAATTTCCATAACCTAACTTTTTTTGAAAATTTATTAAAGAAAATTTATATCAAATCGAACTAAAAATGGATATAAACAGCGGGCGGCGTAAGTAGATTAATTTGCGTATATTGGGTGAAATTGACTATGAAGAATCACGACGGTTAATTCAATATACACAAAGATCTCGAGAAGATTTAAAAATAATTTGTATATAACGCTTGTAACAAAAAAAAACACGATCATAATACTCAAAAAAACATAAACATAAAACAATTTTTCTAAAAAAAGAAAAGCTGGTTGTGTTTATTTTTTTTCTTCCTCATTTTTCTGGTTTTATACAAATTATTTTTAATTCTTCTCAAGACCTTTGTGTACATTGAATTAACCGTCGTAATTCTTCATAGCGTCGTAATTTTTAATGGCTAACTTTTTAATGTCTACTGAGCAACGCCTTTTTCAATAAAAAGTTTCCCTCCAACGTGTTTGAATTATTTTTTGAATAATTAAAGAACATTTTATTTTAAAATATTTTCGGAAACTAAATTTTCTTGAAACCCAATTTGATGAAAAAAAATTAAATAACCTAACACCAAAAATACATTGCTAAACATATTTCATGACTAAAGCTTTAGAGTAGAGCTTCAGAGAAAGATCCGCTTTCAATGGATGAAGCATAGTATTTGATACCAGAAACATCTTTAATTGCAAGCGAAATGCATAGACTAGGCGCTTGTGGTTTCAGGCCACTTTTTATTTTATAAATTCTTCAAAAAATACTTATTTTGAACATGACTATTAGCTTACCCGCAGCATAAATACCATAGCTGAATATTATGGATTAAATACAAGTGTCACATCTTCAAAAGCAATTAAAACTAAAGGTAAACCCAACGTGGCTGCAAGAGTTGTTCCCCATTAAGTAATCACTCAAATCACGAAAATCTGACTTCACTTTATCAGCCAATCAGATTCTATTTTAATGCGGAGTATTTGTTTATATGTGTTTTGAACTTGTTTTCCGATAGTGTCGAGGCGCAATCAGTTTGGGCGTTGTCACTTTGACAGAGCTGAGGAGGTCGAACCCACATGAAACCAAATCTTTATTTTCGTTTTAATATTTTTTTAAAATTTTTTTATAATTTTAGAATTTCATTTACATAAATTAAAAACAAAAACATAATTTCTTTCCTGCTTTTTGTCAATTTGTCGAATTTTTCGTCATTTAAATATTCTAAAGTATAATAATAATAATTCACAAATAATTTTTATATAAGTAAAAAAACCGTAATTTTTGCTATGTTCCACAATTGGTTTACTACTAAACGCTTTGCAGTAAAAACTATCAGGAGAAACCTTAACATTTGATTTATAAATTATAATTTTCACAGACGCATTGAATTTTCCAAAAATTGCTGATCTTGTGTGAACGAAAAAATTTCTCCGCATGAAAGTCATGTGAGCGAAGCGTGTCTTAATTAGTCACGTGAGCAAACTGTAGCAGTCACGTTTGGTTTATCTTTAGATAGCATTAGTAATGCTCCCCGGAGCTCCGAGCTCCGGAGCTATTTTTCGGAGCCGGAGCTCCGAGCGCCCTATTTTTATACTAGGTTTGTGAATAATTAAAGAGTGATGATAATTATTATGTCAACCATTTTTTGTAAACTAAATTTTTTCTAAAACTTATTTAAAACAGTAAAAATAGACCTACAAATACAACTAGAGTCATTCAAAATGCATTTCAAGCTTAAATAAGTTTTAAATCGCTCATTTAAGAGGCAAGCTCCGGAGCTCCCTCCTCTTTAAATGACCGAAGCTCCGGAGCATGATATTGGATGGTAGGAACATCACTAGATAGCATGATTAATCAGGGAATTTATGTAAAATTTTGCTACTAGTAAACAACGCAGTTTAAATCGCAGTGTCAATTCCAGACAGACACAATCTTTTATATTCGCCAAGTTGCAGCCAGGCAAGAGAGATCAGTTTTCTTAGGTTTAATTTAAAATTTTTTGCTGATTTCTCACCTGTATTACACTTCCATTCTAAATAATTCTTTTTTCCATTTGCCTTCAAACGTGCCTATTACATTTTTAAAATATTCGGGTCTACAAGCAAATTATAGATGTGTTCCCCTTCCTTTTCCCTGTTATTCCATTAATGTTACCATTAATTTTTTTGTGTGCTAACCTTGTCTACTTAGCTTCATAGTATTTAACTACATAGAAACAGGTTAAGCTGCCTAATAAATGCCTCTACTCCGTATTGGGGATAGGTTTTCAAGCCGTTTAAGCTCGGTGCACACTGAGGTGGCAATGACACCGCGAGATGGCATTACCGCCGCTGTTGTGTCCAACTTTAAACATAGGACGTGTTCACACTGAGGTGGCGTTGCCACCGCTTTTGCGTTCGATCCACAACTCCGTCACCGGTGGCAGCCCTTTCAAGGAAAAAAACGCATGAGAACTAGTTATGTTCCTACCCTCCAATATCATGCTCCGGAACTCCGGTCATATAAAACGGAGGGAGCTCCAGAGCTCCGGAGCTCCGCCCCTTAAATTAGCGATTTTAAGTTTATTTAAGCTTTAAATACATATAAAATTACCCTTTAGCATTTTTAAAACTATATTTTTAGCGTTTTAAATAAGTTTTGAAAAAAATGAATTTACAAAAAAATTTTGACATAGTAAACTATAGCATCACTCTTTAATTATTTATGAAATTAGCACAAAAATAGAGCGGAGCTCCGCTCCGGAGTCCGGGGAGCATCACTAATAAGAACACGAGCATTCTTAAAAAATCGATAAAAAATATTAGGAATTACATAAATGCTTTCATTGTATAATCTAAACCAGCGAAAAATATTACGGTTTTAACCATAGGTGAGGAGCCTCCCGGATTTAAGGGGGTATACCAGACCCCCGAAATTTGGGGAGGGGATGTCCCAAAAATTTTTTGGGAATATAACTCAAATACCCCATTTTTAGCGTTTTTAGTACTGGCACCCCCCAAATTCTAGGGGGTGGGGGGGTGTCGGCTATAATCGGCATTTTTTTTTTTTTTTTTTGGGGGGGGGGGGGGTTATAACCCCCCTAACCCCCTCCTGCCCACTTATGGTTTTAACAGAAAAACACGTGAAAATGCGTGCATTGCACAAAAGAATGAAAAAAATTATGGTGTTTTATTGCAAAACCTAATATTTATTAAAAAAAATAATTTTTTATGAGAAATAAATTTTAAGTAGTTTTTTTTTTAGAATTTTAAATACACGTACATACATCGTATGGAAAAGTGCCTAAATATGAATTTTCAATTTTTATGCATTAAAAAAAGATTTGTAAATATTTATGCTGCGCAGTTTTTAATATAATTTAATGCCCGGCCTTGGGTTAAATATTATTAATCAATTTAAAAACGGGGTTATTAAACGATTCTGCCGGGTTCTTTTTTGGGTGTTGGGTGGTGGTTGGATGGGGGGTGGGCGTAAGGTTTGTTGTGGTGCTCCTTAAACGATATAAAAACAAAATCATTTATCTATATAATATTTATATTAAAAAGAGAAATTTTAAGTTTGTTTTTTCGACCGCAATATTTTTCAGAAGTAAAACTTTAAAAATATGGCTACTGATTCGAATGAGCTTCTAATTAAGTTCGGAAACGCTCGGAACATTATTAAAAGCGAGAAAAAGCTTACATGGACAGAATCAACCGGCGACCGGCAAACAGCTGGGAAAAAGTCAAAAAAAGTAAAAGATAGAAACGTGCTAACTATCGACATTTTCCTAGCTCTACACGCGAACGAAATGCTCTCCAACAGTGGCAATGCCACTCCAGTGTGAACGTAGCGGTAAAATGCAACCGGTGGTATTGCCACCGGAGGCATTGCCACTTCAGTGTGAACCGGGCTTTAGGTTTCATTCGTTGATTGTAACTAATTTACAATAAAATCGCATCGGCATAGGGTAATGCATGTAATTTCGGCACTTTTTGGACATTTTTAAAACCGTTTTTTGGCCATAATTTTTTTCAGCTTTGTCTGATCAAAAAGTTTTAAATTACAAAGTCGTGTATTTTCTCATTCTAAAAACATTGATATGCATAACAATTAACATCTACGTAAATTTCGTTTTATAAGAGACGATATCGAAAATGGCCACTTTGGAAAATTCGTTTGGTGCATTTAATTTCGGCACTTTTTTCTTTAGGCTATAACTTTCTTGTTTTTAGGTCAATATTAATGTTTAATGACCTATTTGAAAGTTGACTGCTACTTTTACTGCCAAATTTGTTATTTTTACTCTAATTTGTTATATCTGAGTGAAAATTGAAAACTAAATTAAAGTGCCGAAATTAAATGCATTTTCGAAAGTGCCAAAATTAAATGCTTCTTTTGCCCATTTTCCTTCAAGAAATTACTACAGCCAACAAAAAAATTGGTAGATGATGTTATGACTGTTCTTTTTTCGCCCATTCATCTAGTTTCTAACGAGCTATCGATCACTTCTCAATTCAAATTTGGGACCAATTTATAATAAGATATGTAATCAAAACTTGAAAAAGTGCCGAAATTAAATGCACGACCCTATATCGTCGTTACTACGGCAAAATGAGCCACTGTCGTTATAAAATATACGTGACTGTGACTCATTCCATAGTTCGTAAGATGCTATTAGAAATCTAAAATGAGTCACAGTCACATGTATTTTATACAAAATGTGGCTCATTTTGCCGTAGTAACGACGATATCGTCGTGTATCGTGACAGAATTATTCAGAATCTTTGTAAAATACTTGTAACTATGGCTCTTTTTTGCTTTTAATACACTAACAGTAGAGTAGTCATAGTCAAGTTGATTTTATACGGATTGTAATTCGTCCTTAGTACGGCAAAATGAGCCACTGTCATTATAAAATACACGTGACTGTGACTCATTCTGTGGTTAATAAGGTCTTGTTTTAAAATTAAAATGAGTCACAGGCACACATATTTTATGCGAACTATGGCTCATTTTGCCGTAGTAATGACGAAACCTTTGTGTCGTAATAAAGACAATGTTTTTACACGCGCGTAGTTGCAGTTGTATTATCAACGCGACGGTTGTCAGCGGTCACTACCACGGTTTGCAGCGGGGCTCTCTGCTGCAGCTTCGCCATGTTAATGAACACTTGCTCGAGTGTGGTTTGACGGACGGAAAATGTCTCCACCGGAAACTTGGACTTCAAGTCGTTCAACACTTTGAACAAATAGGAAAGGCGCAAGTTTTCCCCGGCGATCTCGTACACGATCAAGCTGGAGCGCTCTTCCAAAACGAAGCTAGCCGGCAGCTGACTGCTGATGTGAGCTTTTATCAGACCCACGGCGTGCGAATGCTCTTCCGCTGGCAAATCGGTGGCCAATTTCACAGTGAAATTGTACCTGTTCCCGTACTTCTCTTTCAGATACTGAATAGAACCGATGCATTGGAACAGGCCGGCGACCATGATGACGATTCTGTGACAAAGGACTTCGCACTCCTCCATACTGTGGGAGGTGAGCACGACGGAGCAGCCATGGGCCACCGCGTTCTGAACAGCGGTCCACACTTTCCGTTTAGCGCCCGGATCCATACCTAAGTCGGAAGTTTATTTTATTTATTTGTTTATCTATTTATTTTATTCACTTCGATTTTTAAGGAACATCAAATACCGGATAAAATTGGCGATATGTGAGTAAGTATTTTGCTTTATGGAAGCAACAGGGGTTAAAAATGGGCGTGGTCATTTGAACGCCACATTTATTGGATTAAAGATTCGATTTTTTCCAGCGCTCATTAGCTGGAAGTGATTCTCTAGACTCGGAATTCTGTTTAGTGCTTTAGTAATGAACAAGTTTGTTCCAATGAACCGTTTTTGAACCAACATTTTTTCCGATTTAAATTTTGAAACAATTTTTCGGCCATGTGTTCCTTGCGCTAGTGACTGAAACGTACTACAGGATTTACTATCTCAAAATTTCTTTATGATAGTAAATTTTTTAACCTAATTAAAAACTATTGACTGGACTCAGTAAACTATTAATAAATCTGTTTTTTGAATGAACTAAAATCTTTTAAAAATGATTAAGACTAAAAAAAATCCTGAGCATATCTAGCTAACAGTACGGTTAACTCAAACAATAATATCAATATGTCGCTAATTTTAAATTTTATATGCTACTAAAATTTTTGTATAATCCAACCATACCGTTAGCGAGATATCCCTTTTGGAAATTTTTTCCAGTCTCAATCATTTTTTAACAGAATTTATTCCTGTTAATCTGCGACCAACTTTATTCAATACAAGATTTTTAAACCTTCAAATTTTACCTAGATGGGATTGAGGTCTGAAAAGTGCTTTTGCAACTGTTAACTCCTATTAAATTTTTGGCTGCGAAATAGCGCAGTTAATCTGGTAAGGATGAGGGGCCTGAATTGGGAAAAACGGTTTTTACCTACCTCCTATCTGCCTCCACCTTGCCTCCTACCTGCCTTCGAGGCAGATTTACCTGCCTCCACCCTGCCTCCTACCTGCTTTCACCCTGCCTCCTACCTGCCTCAACCCTGCATCAATGCTACCTCCAAGGCAGTTTTACCTGCCTCTAGTCTTCCGAAGGCAGGTTCAAAAGCCGTCCTTACCAAGATAATACTGAACATACAAAACATCATATTGAACCTTCAATCAGAAGCGAGCAGCCCATGCTCATGAAAATTAAACAGTATCGTGTGCAAATTATTTATTACATGGGATTCATAAAATTAAGAACTTCAATAAAATACTTACCTGTGGTGGGTTCATCAAGAAAAATGATTTGCGGGTATCCTAATAGTGCCATTGCAAACTGTAATTTCCGCTGGTTTCCACCAGACAATTCTGCTGATTTCTTTCGCGCATGCTGTTCAAGACCCACTTCTTGCACCAAATGCGAAACTAAATCGTCCATACATTCGGCGTCTATGCCGCGAATTCTCGCAAAAAGCTTCAAATGCTCCTGCACCGTTAAATTTTGAAACAGTGTGTTTTCCTGGGGACAGTAGCTGACATTGGGAATATTTTTCCTGCCGGACAGGACATTTTGCCCGTTCAGCGTCACCTCCCCGGAGGACGGGGCCAAATAGCCGGTGAGCATTTGAAAGGTGGTCGTTTTCCCAGCTCCATTTATGCCCAGTAAACCAAAACACTGAGCTTTCGGAACGCCCATCGTAATACCCTTCACCGCAGGAATCTGGGCGCCTGGGTATTTCTTGGACAGATTTTTAACCAGGATAGAATCCTGATCCTGATTGGCGTTGCTGGAAATTGCTGAAACGCGATTTTCTTCAGCGACCACATCTGGATCTTTGCTAAACATTGGGTTTGATGCGGAAGTGTCGTTTTGCTTGGGACATCGGCAACACTTCCCTCGAAAAGATATCCGAAAACTCTCCAACAGAACCACCACTGAGAAATAAAACGATCCAATTAAGAGCGCGTACACAATGTTTTTTCCAAGCACATTCATGTCATAAATGTTTTCGTAAAATTTAATAAGTTCTGAAGGATATGTGTTTAATAATACATGAGCAATGAAATAAATAGTATTATCGCACATTAGATAAAAAGGAATAAGTCTTAAAATTGCTGCAGTTGTCTCAACCCACTCAAAAGTGCATTCTCGAAAAACACTTCTTTTTTCATGGGCGAGACACATTTTTCTAGTGAACTCCATAGTCCCAATGGTCATTGCAACCATAAGCATAACAAAAAACCCCAACACAAATGTAATCACTATACCTTTTGTTGTTTTAAACAGAAACGAAAGTAAGTAAGTAAATGTTAAAGCCATGTATCCAAAACTCATGGTTAGAACTACCAAAAGCCATAAATAAGCTTTAAATGGTGTGTTAAATATGGTCAAAAGCAAGCAAACCACTGCGACCAATAAACTGTAAACAACCAGGTCTACTATAAGATTTACTGCCCAGAACAACACAGGGACCATGGGCTTATAAGAATCTTCTTCTTCTTCTTCTTATTATTATTATTATTATTCCAACGCTCCATCCTTAAAAGCGATATTCCTCATTCGTTATTGGTTCATCAAAAATAAACATGGGCTCATAAGAAAGAAGAAGGAATTACGCAACTTTTTTAGGAAGCACTTTTTTAATTTAGGTCCTTGTTATCGATTTATTGATCAAAATAAAAAAAATTGAAAAATAGACAAATAAAAACTCCCAACCGCACAGACGGGTTTTAATTTGTGGTAGAAACAGAACCAAATCCCAGCGCCATCTGCTTCAACCGCGCAGAAATCCTTGAAAACAACAAAGTACTTTTTTTAATTCTTGCATTACTGATGACAAAATTAATTCAAAGTTTTATTTATTAAAAAAATAATTATAAGCGTCAGTGGCGCGGGAGCGCCACACGCCGGTAGGTAATCATCGGTGGTGCGGGGGTGTCACACTGCAATTTAACCCACCGCACCGCACCAACTATACTTAGAGAACGTGAGTAAATTTTGTAATTCATTTCATCACCTTCTTATTATTATTATTTTTACTGTAGAATTATAAATGCAATCATTGGCGCACGGCATCGCGCCAACTATATTTAGAGAACGTAGGTAAACTTTGTCTGGAAAGCCACTGCACCGCACTAACTATAATTAAACAACGTGGGTAAATTTTGTAATTTAAATTCATCTTCTTCTTCTTATTATTTTTTATTTTAAAAAGTATATTTCGGCAACGGAATGATTATAAACATATGTCATTGCGCAGTTAAAACTATAGTTTATTAGGCTATTTTTTAATTTAATTCAAAAAAAGTGGTAGACTAGCCTTGAAAAATGCTCTAAAAATAGAGCAGGAAAAAGGGGCGATTTTTCCCCGGGCGTATGTTTAGACAGAAAAGATATGGACTAGGCTGAGATGGACATTATGTGGACTATAGGAAATTTGCATTTGGTTTGGCCAGCTGCTCACTAAATAAAAATTTCTACCATATGATAATGATTTGTTTATACATTGATCTAATCACACAGCATTGTTGCATGTTTTTTAGTTTGATGAAATGTCAATTTAAAAAATCATACTCACAGCAATCTTTGACAAGCTCGAAATCGCCACTTTTTCAAATTTATAGTTGTGTTTTACACATACAAATATAACCTTCTAATTAAAAAAGTGGCGATTTCGCGCTTGTCAAAGATTGCTCTGAGTATGATTTTTTAAATTGACATTTTATCCCGTGGTAGAATCTACTTAGATTTTATTGCTAACTAAGGACCCTGAGATTTTCAAAAACGTAAGTCTAGCTGTAAACTTTGGTAATTTAGATCATTCTCTAATAGTAAAATAGATTTAAGAAAAACTAAATCTTCTGAAAACAACCGAATGCTGACTATAACCCAATAGCTTTTTTCTTGCATTACAAAATTTGGACCAAAATTTTAAACATCTTAATACAGTCCAAGAATACTGGGAATTTTTTATTGAAATCATAACCCAAAGTATAATTATATATATGCCAATGGTAAACAAGCACAAAAAATATGCCAAAAAAAGGTTTTTATCTTAAAAATATATACAAGTTTCAAAATAAAAAGAAAAAAATCTGGAAAAATCGACATAGAAATAGCAATTTTAATAATGAATTTTAAAAAAATTCCAAAGAATACACTAAAAGTGTGAAAAAGTTTTATTCAGACGTAGAGGAAAAAGTTCTTAAATCTAATGATACCAGTTATTGTTTTAAATAATATTAATATTAATTAATATTATTAATATTTTAATATTTCAAAACCAAAGAGATAATTCCTCCAATTAAATGTGCCTCTCTTAGACCCGTTTGCAAAATCCTTTCTTTTTATTTTGGGAAGTTGCAATTTTACAAACTGTTATTGCAAACATTTAATATCACAAACTATTTTATAATTTTTACAAATATTGAGAAACGAATGGTTTTTTTTGTTTCACGCGCCATTTTTAAGTTTTAACACGTTGTTAGCCGGTATAATTAATTTTTATTGTTTTTAGTAAATAAACCTTGGTACAAATTTGAAAGAAACTTCGTAAAAAATGTAAAATAATGCTTTGGATATAACCTTTTTTTATTTCGGGTGACATTATCATTTTTTTCATACCGGTCAAAATCGCAATATTACTTTATTTAATTTTGTTTAAAATTCCATCTACCTTCTTCAAAACAAAAAAAAAACATTAAATACTCAACTGGAAAACTATTCTATGAAACCAAAATTGTTTTCCTCTGCGCAGACTTTAACTTCTTAGTTTGAAGTTTTTAAATTTTTTGCTGAGGAGTTTGAGTTTTTGCAGCGCGTTATGTTAAAAAATGGCTGTAAATAATCAAAAAAAGTATGAACTGGTTTTAGAGACTAACCAAACCAATTTCAGGTAATATAAAGAAAAGAAATTTTTATTTTTAAGTAAATCAGTTTGTTAGATTTGATTTTTTTTTAAATATCTTGTTGTACTTTTCTGAGTTCTTTCACTTAAAATTTTTGAAATTTGTGTTTGTCAGTATATTAATGTTTTAGTTATTAACCTGCGACTTTATTTCATTTTTGATAAAAAATTAAAAGCAAAAACCATAATTTTAGTTCCCTGTACTTATTTTTTATGCATTTTTTCCGTTTTTAAAATTTTAAGCAATATTATGAAATGAACTGCATATATGGGAAGATAGATGACATGACAATCTATCTGGCCGGTGTCCGGTAAAGATTTCCGCAACAACGATTTCCGCGGAAAATATTTCCGCGGCAGTATTTCCTCAGTAATTTCTTTGGAAAGTTATTTCCGCGGAAAAAATTTCCGCGAAAGAATTTTTTCCTACATTATATTTCGAGTTTTTTTGTAATAAAAAATTATAAATAAAAAAGCAATTTTATAAAATTTCGATGTACGGCGGCAATTTTTTTAAAATATAAAAGGCAAAAAAACTTTTGTCATCAGTTTTTTATCTTTAAAAACTTTTACTAAATATACTTTTTTCTAACGAAATAATCAAAATAATCTCAAATTTTTCGTGGCGTTGAATTTGTTTACAGTTTGTTTTTTAATACCTTTTTATGTTTAGACCAACGAAATATATTCAACAAAACTGTACTTTTGTTGGTAAATGTGTACATTTAGTTCATCTTCAATTTTTTAATGCTCATTTAATTTTAATGCATTGCATAATAGGTCAAAGTATTTTAAAATTAAAAAAGTGGATTGTAACGAAATTTGTTTTTCAAAATTGTACACGTTTACATACACCAATTTGTTAATAGAATTAATTAATATTTTTGCATATAGCCAATGTCCAATACTGACTAACAGGAAATACCTCCGTGCAGCTTTTTCGTAAGCCTAACCCCACGTTTTTAAGCCTTTAAGAAAAATCATTCTAAATTTTATCTAATAACTGGGCAGCAAAAGTTTTGCTTGATTTTTAGGTTTTGCTTAGGCTTAGGAAAACATAGGCTTAGGCTTAAGCTGCGGAGGTAGTTCCTGTTGCCCTTGAGAAAAAATAAACATTTTAAAAAACATTTACAAAAAAAATCAAAAATTTCGTGTAAATCATGGGTGGCGCGGGAGCGCCACGGGGCGATTTAGCCCCGTGGCGCCGCGCCAACCATTATTAGAGAACGTGGGTAAATTTTGAAATTCAGAACCTTCTTCTTCTTCTTATTATTATTATTATTATTATTATTATTCCAACGCTCCATCCTTAAAAGCGATATTCCTCATTCGTTATTGGTTGATCAAAAATAAACATGGGCTCATAAGAATCTTCTTCTTCTTCTTCTTCTTCTATTTATTATTATTCCAACGCTCCATCCTTAAAAGCGATATTCCTCATTCGTTATTGGTTGATCAAAAATAAACATGGGCTCATAAGAAAGAAGAAGGAATTACGCAACTTTCTTAGGAAGCACTTTTTTGATTTAGGTCCTTGTTATCGATTTATTGATCAAAATAAAAAAAAATTGAAAAATAGACAAATAAAAACTCCCAACCGCACAGACGGGTTTTAATTTGTGGTAGAAACGGAACCAAATTCCAGCGCCATCTGCTTCAACCGCGCAGAAATCCTTGAAAACAACAAAGTACTTTTTTTAATTCTTGCATTACTGATGACAAAATTAATTCAAAGTTTTATTTATTAAAAAAATAATTATAAGCGTCAGTGGCGCGGGAGCGCCACGCGCCGGTAAGTAATCGTCGGTGGTGCGGGGGTGCCACACTGGAATTTAACCCACCGCACCGCACCAACTATACTTAGAGAACGTGAGTAAATTTTGTAATTCATTTCATCACCTTCTTATTATTATTATTTTTACTGTAGAATTATAAATGCAATCATTGGCGCACGGCATCGCGCCAACTATATTTAGAGAACGTAGGTAAACTTTGTCTGGAAAGCCACTGCACCGCACTAACTATAATTAAACAACGTGGGTAAATTTTGTAATTTAAATTCATCATCTTCTTCTTATTATTATTTATTTATAAAAGTATATCTCGGCAACGGAATGATTATAAACATATGTCATTGCGCAGCTAAAACTATAGTTTATTAGGCTATTTTTTAATTTAATTCAAAAAAAGTGGTAGACTAGCCTTGAAAAATGCTCTAAAAATAGAGCAGGAAAAAGGGGCGATTTTTCCCCGGGCGTATGTTTAGACAAAAAAGATATGGACTAGGCTGAGATGGACATTATGTGGACTATAGGAAATTTGCATTTGGTTTGGCCAGCTGCTCACTAAATAAAAATTTCTACCATATGATAATGATTTGTTTATACATTGATCTAATCACACAGCATTGTTGCATGTTTTTTAGTTTGATGAAATGTCAATTTAAAAAATCATACTCACCTCAATCTTTGACAAGCTCGAAATCGCCACTTTTTCAAATTTATAGTTGTGTTTTACACATACAAATATAACCTTCTAATTAAAAAAGTGGCGATTTCGCGCTTGTCAAAGATTGCTCTGAGTATGATTTTTTAAATTGACATTTTATTAAACTAAAAAAAATGCAACAGTGCTGTGTGATTAGATCAATGTATAAACAAATCATTATCGTATGGTAGAAATTTTTATTTGTGAGCAACTGCCCAAACCAAATGCAAATTTTCTATAGTCCACATAATGTCCATATCAGACTAGTCCACATCTTTTCTGTCTAAACATACGCCCGGGGAAAAATCGCCCCTTTTTCCTGCTCTATTCTTAGAGCATTTTTCAAGGCTAGTATTTAATAAAAAAACGTTATTTATTTATTTCACTGTTGTCTTTGCAAAAAAAAATCAAAATCAAAAGTCTACACGTGTTTTACAGAACATGATGAACTACAAAGTGATTTAAATCGAATTGCTAAATGGGCAACTGACTGACAGCTTAATTTATCTGAAAATAAATGTAAAGTTTTACATATAGATACGGGTAAAACTTCTGAACAAACGGAATTATTACTTAAATAATGAGAAGTTACCTAAAACTAATTTAGTCAATGACTTGGGCGTTCACATTAGCAATGATTTAAAGTTTTTTTCTCATTGTCATAAAATAGCTAGTAAAGCCATGAGAACAGCCAGTTTAATTTTTAGATATTTTAAATCACAATCTGTAAAAAATTATCTTATTGCCTATAAATGTTTTGTACGTCCTACAGTCGAATATGCAAGTGCTGTTTGGAGTCCCTATCTAATTAAAGACAAATAGCTTGTGGAAAAATCCAGCTTGTTTTTACTGAAAGAGTTTTCAAAATTTGTAACTTGAAAGACAATGGGTACAACAGCAGGTTGAGTGTACTTGATTTAGAAACTTCGGATAAAACGCAGAGAAAAAGCAGATATGATTGAAACATTTAAGATAATAAATAGACTGGTACACTAAACTACTTTAAACTTTAATAAATACTTTCTTCTGAATACAAATCACACAAGGGGTCAATAAAAAAAGTTAAAGATAGAACACTGTGGGATTAATTATAGAAAGCACAGTTTTTTTTATAGAGTCCCTCAAAAATGGAACTCACTGAGTGAAAAACAAGTTAATGCCAAAACATTACATCGTTTTAAAAAATCTTTGCTTGAGATAACCAGAAATGACTGAAGGAAGAGCTTTATATCTGAAGACTTTGGTCATTTTTTTTTCTAGTAAGGCAGCCAGGTTTTCTCTGTGATAATATTCAAAATGTTGTTTGTGTTTTGTTTTGGTTTCTAACCACGTAGTGTAACTCAATTGGGTTGCACATTATATACTTACTAATTATGTAAAACTGTCATTTGTACTTTGCTAGAAATAAAATCCTAAATCTAAATGAAACACTTAAAAACATATATATTTAGAAAAACGTAAAATAAACGCCCACAAAACAAAAAAATTTTTTAGATTATTAAGTTATTAAGAAAATAAAATATAAAAATTATTTTTACAAAATATGATTTTTAAGTTTTTTGATAATCGTGGGGGATAAAACTATTTCCTTAGGCGGAGAATTTGAATTATTGATAAGGTGATAATTCGATAAGTAAAAAAACTGTTTGGTTACGTTCAATCTACATACTTTGCCTTTAAGTTTTAAACCATTTTCCCTTGTTCTGGAATATCCGCAAATTTCAAAAAAATCGTGGCTTTTGTATCAACCAGCCTATATACAATTTTGTAGCATATTATAAAGTCTGTTTTTAAGCGTCGTGTTTCAAGTTTATCAAGACTTAGTTCTTTTAAATGTATGAGCACGCCGCTTAGTATGACCACACTGGATCCACCCAATTCTTAATGTTTTAATTGGTCTTCACCTCCAAATTTGTGTTACTCTGTTTTGTAAACTTGATACGACCACAATAGAACCTCCTCTCTAGGACTAAAAATTCAAAGGTTAGGAGAAGTAATTTTAAAACCATTTTCTCGCACTTTGCATTGTTCAGCTGTAATTCAATGTTTTCTTTTTTCAGTTGTTAGGGTTTTGAAAATCGAAAATTTCAAGGTGTAAAATTGTTTGTAAAAATTTTTTCTTGGTTTTATAGCCCTCCACTCTCTCAGCTCATTTGGTAGTTGGCTATTACCAAATTATTTGGTAACTTCATGTTACCAAATATTTAGTAACGGTTTACCAAATAATTAGTAGTGTGTACCAAGTAAAAGGTAAAGTGTGAAAAATTTACCAAATCATTAGTAGACTATGGTGTACCAAATAATTCGTTAAAGTTACGAAAATTTTGTAGTTACTACCAAAAAAATAATTATTTGATATTATTGATTTTAACGCGTCGGTTTACTATACTAACTGTTCATGGAACAAAGTCTCATTTTTTGAGAGAAAATTTTTAAGCTACCTTCTATACTACAAAATATTAATTGCAAAAACAAACCCAAATGTTTCGGTCAAACGTAAAGAACTTAAATTTTCCGAAAAAGGACATGGAAGATGGAAAACATATTTAACTCAAATAGTTTAATAGTTGACGCTTTGCTTACATTCGTCTGCTACCCATTCTGCAATGATGCTATTTTATTTTGTACCAAATTGCTGAAGAATTAGTGTAAAATTTATTTTTGGACAACTAAAACTGGTAAGACAGATATAAAATTTGTGTTATATAAAATTAACGAGTTCTGGATGCAATTTTTTGCAAACTAAATATATTCAAGATATATTTTAAAATATAAGTATTTAAAAATAAAATCATTTTGTTGTTACGTCTGTCTTTGATTAATTTATTCGATGTAAATTTCTTAAATGTCAAAAATTATTTTTGTCAAAAAATAGAACAAATTAAAAAAAATTTATTTTTTTATTTTTTAATTTAAATGTTAATACTTTCAATTGTGTATTAATCGATAAAATTAAGTTTTTAAGCTACAGAGATTTTTAACTTAACAAAACCGCCGAATTTATTTTACTGTATTACAGTACCAAAAATAAAGCAAATTTATAGTTTTAAATATAATAATTTTTGCTTTAAATGAGTGCGGCGGTATTTAATTGTCAATATTCTTAAATTTTTTTGTTGGAAGTTTAAAATCACCTATTTGATGAATTCTCAATTAAAATAATTAAAAGCCTTGAAATAATTTGTCTTGGACAAATTATTTCATTTTTATTTAGTAGTAATTTAATTTTCCTTTGCTTATATGGCTGAAGTAAATTTAACTGACTTTATAAAATTGTATGGGGATATGAGAGGACCAATTAAAAATGTGTTTGTATGCCGCATAAAAAACGAATTGCAAATCAGATTTGTTTTTATATTCCACCTTTTAGAAAATACAAAAATTTTCAACCAATTTTTTATTCACCAAAACTTTTTAGATTTGAACAAAATAGCTTTTTAAGCAATATTAAATAGCGATAAAGGTAACATCTTGTTATTAATTGGCCAAAAAATCCTATATTTAAACCTTGGACATTTTTGCTGGACATTTTATAAACACAGTTTTTGAGATTCGATGCTGAGCTAACTGACAAATTGTTAAATAAAAATTATGACTGTTGGCAGTATTACCCTGTTTCAAAAATTAATAAAAGCAATTTTATGGGAAAAAATCTTTTGGATTTGATGTGTGATGAATTAGTTGTGAAGTGTTAATTTTTTTAAAGGTGCGGTACCGACCGAGTCAAACTTTTTGTCTTCGATCTTGGTTTTTTTTAAACTTTACCCCAGCCCCCAAAAGCCGACAAAAATTTTTTCATTAAAATATCTCCAGTGGTTCAGGAGATATGACCCTCCAAAAATGTCGTTATTTGACAATTCTGTACATACTTGAAAAGTTGTTAAATGAGTATTGAAATTTTAATAACAAAATGTGCACTCAAAGAAAGCGGCTACTTGTTACTCTAATTTGATACCTTGATTGTTAAAATTGGTGCAATATTTGTCGAGATATTGCGTTTCCTACAAAAACCTGTGATTTTTTTCGCTAAAAACACCAAACTACGGCAGTTATTTAAAGTTTGTCCAACATTTTTGCCTACATTTCGTACAAAAAATTCGCTGGTTTTGCGAAAAAAAGCGAAAAAATTGCGATATTTTGAGCACTATGCAACGATTATATTAAAATCATAATTTTTTTTTATTTCATCCGGCATTTAAACTTGGAATAAGACAAATATGTATTTTGTTTTGCAAAAAAGCTTCCTGTATTGTATGCATTGGACACATTTCCACACAAATATTAAGTTTAATAAACTATAAGACTATCATCCTCTTAAATACCACTAAAATGGGTCAACTAATGTTTATTAATGTTATTTTGTTTTCAAATTAGAAAAAAAAATTAATTTTCTGGATTGTCTCGCGCTTTATATATAGTTCCAATAAAAATATTTGGGATAATACAATTTTTTGAGACAAATTTATCCTGTTGATTTGCTGTAATTTCTACTAATTCGCATGGTAGTCAAAAATCAGTTTACCAAAAATTTAGTTAATGCATTACCAACTATTTTGTAAAAAAAATTTAGCAACCAAACTTTTGGTAGGAACTAAGTAAATACCAAGAACTTGGTATAAACTACCAATTTCTTGGTATTTGTTACCAAATATATGGTTATTTGTTCATTTTGCCACAGAAAGTACCAAAAAGTTGGTAATGCCAGGATAGTGTTTTTCACGCATTTACTCATTTTTTCACTATGTTCATTCTTTATCGACATATTCTAAATAAAAAATATACACATAGACTTTTTCCGCAAATCATAATGAATTCCTACAATAAATAGATTTTTCTTATATATTGATTTGCAGGATAATAATAGCAAAAATACAACAGCAAAAATAACCCTAGAAACAGAAATAAAAATAGAATATAATACATTCTTTCAATTTCAGTTTATTTGATTCCAATTTAAGCAAAATACTTAAGTTTCTAAATAATTTACCTTTTTTAAAGAATATTCACAATATAAAGGCCATATAACTTTAAAAAATCAAGGTTGTTTATTTGCAAGCAAAACAGGGATATGTTTTTTTTTTGAAATTATTGTAAAAATTTACTCAAAATCCAAGTTTATATAAACAAAATTCAGATTTAAGCAGTGTCATAACAATCAAAACTCTAAATTTACTGTAAGAATTAATGGAGTTTAATACTATTATTATGATTTAGGCCACTGACATTTCAGTGAAAGAAGCTCTTACAGCCTTAAATGGCAAAAGACAGCACTCATTGGATTTTTATTGTCGTCAGGATACGGACAGAAGACCATTTTAAACCAGCACAGCTGAACCTACCTGATACATATGTGTATCAGTGATGTGTCATTGAAGTGACTTTGAAAATAAAAGAAGGAATGATCTTGCTGAAATTCAATTCATGGAGTGTACCAACATTGAATTATTTTGACCTACTGACATCGGACTATTTTTTCTTGGCCTTGGATTATTTAGCTGGGTTTATTTTTTCCTGCATCAATTTTAGTATACTATGCAACATTTTTAAGAGTTTTAAACAATGTGTTGACATTTTACTTATGGATGAATTATATCTGGCTGACCTCCTAAGTTTGCATCGTAGAGATGAGCGGTCCATAAAAATGTGCGGTTATGTCAAAAAAACGAATTAAAACGCTTATAATTCCGCCTTTTTTAAAAATATACAAAAATTAGTCAAATTAATTCTTTAATAAATTTAATAACATTCAGAGCTTGATTTGCTGAGTCGTAATTTGTCACCGTCAATACGATTTTCTATTGTTTTTTTTTAATTTTTTACGAAAAGATTGTATACTTTTTACTAAAAAAATAGTAAAATGTGATATTATTCTTGAAAATTAACCGTTTTGTTAGAAACCTTAAATGGTTGTAATGTTCAAGAATCAATTCAATACTGCAAATCATCGAGGTTAACCAGGTTTTATTTGCCTATAATCAAGTCGTTTAGTGAACCGATCCTTGTATTTAAACGGTATTTTATATTAAAAAACTTAAAATTAATTTTTAAAACAAAATTATATAAACTTTGTTTTGTTTTTATCTAAACTTACTACCCTTTACACTAAAATAAAATTTTAAGAAAATTAAAACTATTAATATAAACTAGATTGAAATTTTTATTTAATCTATTAAATTTTAATTTTAATTTTTATATAGAGATTTTTTTAAAAATAAAAACATATTTCTCGTTTTTGAAAAACGCTCGTGACCTATTTGAATATGTTGCTTGAAAATTTTTGTATAATGAGCTTGATTTGCTGAGTCGTAATTTATAACCGTTAATACAATTTGCTATTGTTTTTTTTTATTTTTTATGAAAAGATTGATCATATACTATTTACTAAAAAATAGTAAAATGTGATACATTTTTATTTATTTATAAACCTATTTTTGTGTAAATTTTTATGTTTGTTGAATAAATAATTATATTATAATAAATTAAATTGACGTCTTATGTGCTATATATAAACGCATCATAAAAGTCTGTCAATTAATCATTTTAAAAAGAAATATAATAATTAGATGAAAATTTTATGTGTAGTTTCACTATATTTTTTTTCTAACTTATTTCTGGGAAAAAATGGGACTTAAATTTTACAATACGCTTAATATTCAAATAATTGCCCTTAAAGCACCATATAATGCACTTAAAATAAACAATTACAATTGAAAATATAAAAAATTTGTACAAGTAACAAATTTTTCGGTATACAAAAAAGTAACCAAATTTTTGGTAAACAGAAAATACCAATTATATGGTACAAATTAGAAATCTACCAAATTTTTGGTAACTATGCAGGATTCGCAATTTTTACCAAATACTTGGTAACGGTTACCAAATATTTTTTGAGTTGAGAATTTACCAAATAATTCGTAAATTTTTACCAAATATTTAGTAAAAATCTACCAAAT
>JASAMX010010894.1:0-12939 GCA_030248175.1 Microlaimidae sp. YZB2_3 | reverse complement strand
TTGTTGCGGCGTACATCATATCACATTACAGTTAAAGAAATTCTGGTGTTAACTTTATTTTGTTCCGAGATGTTTCGGACTAAGGAATTGTTCTGAAACATGTCTCGAAATAAAAAAAGCTAACATGACATCGTTTAATATACAATATTCCTCTATATACATTGTACCTTAAAAAAATTAAAGGTCTGTTCGAAAAAGATTGAGACTGAAAAAAATTTACAAGTGAGCATATCTCGCTAACAATAAAGTTGATTCAGACGGTAATTGTTTCAATCTATAGCTAAAATTAAGTCTACTACACTAAATCTTCTTCCAGCTGTAGGAGACGCATTATATAATTGGGACCGTCGCGTTGCGGGACCGTCGTGTCGCACCTTGGGGCCGTTATGTCGTACCCCCTTGGGACCGTGAAGTCTCGGGACCGTCGTGTCGCGAGACCGTAAAGTCGTGGAACCATTAATATATATATATATATGCTACTGGATAGCATCTAAAATAGTTTTTAAGTTTAGTAAGTATTAAGTAAAAACAACTATGGAGAAAAACAGAGATAAAGATAATATTAACATTTATTGGGTTTACCATATGAAAAAAAAATACCAAAACACAGTGGTGTTAGAAAAAACATACTGCGAAAAACAAAAATTAATAAGATTAGGAGGAATAAATGGAGTTTTAAAGCAGGTAAAAGGGGACTAAAAAGGGCATTGTGACAAAAACCGAACTATATAGGAAAAGTGATAAACTAAACTAACAACTACAAGATTAACCTTAAGCATAAATATAAAACAAAACAAACTTACCTGATAATTTTTTTAGAAATTAAAAAACCAATCTTGTATATTTACATCTTACCATATAGTTTGTATTGTTATACATATTATTTTGTGGATGATATATTACAATGTATGTGTTGTTTGTGGTTGAAAAATCTGCCATGATGGGGCATACATAGAAAGGAAAGACCGATCACAGTTAACTATGTCATCATGAAATGTATAATTAAAAAAGATTTTTAACAGAATAATTGAAAAAAATTAATTTCCCCGCGATCCTTTTTTTATTTTGACAATTTCATCTACCATAATAAAAACAAATAAGCAAAATCTTTGTTGCCATAAATGTTAAGCTGTTTTCATGCGATAAGCTTTCAATTATTAAATTTTGAACGTTTGGTTTCTAATAGGAAAAATGAGGAAAACCAAACCTTTTCATTGAGGCAAACATTTTTCCACTCAGAAATATCATTAATATACATTAATCTTGCGATTATTCTGCAAAGAATCCGAAAATAGGCGCTAAGTACCCGACAAAGATTTGGTGTGAATGTTATTGAGGGTAATTATAACCTTTTTGTGACCGGTAAAATGTATATTTCCATTTTCTTTTCACTAGGCACATTTAGTTTAAAAAGTTCAATAAAATTTGTTAAAATTAAAAATTACACTTAAAATTTCAAAATTTCATAATATATTGAATCACAAGCCAAATTAGTAAAATTCAAATTTATTTCAGTTAAATGAAAAATAGTGAGGGTTTCGCCAGATAACCCGAAATAATACCATGATTAGGGAGGGGCATTTGTTAACAAAAGAACCAGTAAAAATGGGGGAGGGGGAGTGACGTTCTTGATCTGAAGAGCAAACGCCCAAAACAGTCAAAAGTTTTGATTATCATAAAAACATTTTGTGCTTGCAAAAAATATGAATGTTTTGACTTCAGACCTTAATATTTAAACAATACTCATTTAAAGTGGTTTTAAAAATTTTTACACCATACGCTGTTTCACTTTTTTTATATCTAAAACAATTAAACTTCATTCAATATTTAATTTGCCATACATCAAATTCTTTTAAAGTATCTGTTTCAACAAAATTTTTGTCTGTAAATATTAAGCTTAGTATGAAAATGAGTTTTTTGCTTTTTACCATATTTAGCATGCAATTAATATTGTGCAGTTAAACCTGAGGCAAGATATATAAAGCATAAGCAAGGCACATTTAAATTTGAGTGCATTGACTAAATTTATTTGTGACCGGTTGTAATCAGCTGAAAAATCTAATGGATTTTTTCTAGTTATTTATAGTAGCAAACATGAACATTGAAAAATTAAGTTGCTTATTTAAAAATTGTACCAAAAAGAACATATTCAAATCATTTGTTTTTTTTTCTTGTCCGCAAAAGTAAGTTAATATTATTAGCAAACCAGGAAAAACTTTAAAAAATTGATAAAACGTGTTATCAAGATGTTATTATTGCATTTAAACTTTTACTCCTTTTATCAAAACAATAATTCCAATAAACTAAAACCATTCTCAGTTTTATTTAAAACTATTTCAATGGGATAAACACTGATTAAATACCCTAACTTCTAGCATGAAATTGTGTAATAAGGGTATTTTTTAAATTCTATTCGATTAAAAAAACCGAATTTTTCAAACAAAAAAACTGCGGTTGGGGGCCCGGGTAGTTGCCCTTTAGCAAGGTGAAACGTCTGTATAAGAAAGGTCAAGCCCAATGAATGTGTCATCAGTTTAACCTTTTGTTGGCTATTCAACAGCCGTGTAAGGCGTCCTTGGCGGGCTGCTTAGGGAACACCTTGGTACTTTGTTGCCTTTGCTGCTGGCTGTGTTAATGGTTTCCCACATAAGAAAACGTTTATTCAGTAACTCAATTGCCCGCTTTTGCAAAAATTTATACCGCGGCGCATTTGCGTTCTTTAACCCTTTCTTGATGCAAAATCTTGAGCCTTGAAGCAATGCATCAGGAACTGATAGCCGTCGTTAATTTTTTTTTATTTATGAACGACTCCTTGGTTAGGTAATAGTTTGATCAGGAGGTAAACCGACCCCTAGTTGTTTATTTAGCGGGGGTCAATTGAACCCTGACGGAGTGCACTGATTGTACACAAATTCGCGCGGGTAATTAGAGCCTTTTATTTGTTCCGTCTGTTGTCGATTTAACCCTTTCCGATCTGGAGATATATCACCCGGCGTGAAATCTGTCAGCAGGCGCCCCTTTCGCCCAGTCGCGCTACCTTGCCCTCCTGCTGAAACAATGGAAAGTCCAGGTAAGGCGATAGGCCCGGCTCGCTGAATCACTCCGTCCGCAAACAAAACGCGACCATTCGCCCTTACTCGAGTGCTCAATAATGGACGCGGTTGACTGGAAAGCCAACACCATACTGACTCAGTAGTCTATTCTGAAGGTTCTTAAGTTTGAGAAAATACTGGCAAAAATACCCTCTGTTAGCGGCTAACGGCTAAAACACCGGAATTACCTATTTTTGTTGATTCGTCGCTATAAATTGTGTTTATTACAACTTTATAAAAATACATATTTCTGATAATTTCGCTAATTTTGATTTTAATTTTGGCTCAACGGCAGCAAAGATGTAATAATTGTGTTTCAGCAAGTTCAGTTCGATTGTCGTTTTATATTAGTGTGATAAACGTTTATTCACGATGCAACTCACCACCATTAGCGTCGTAATAGTGGCTTTATTAATTTTTACAGTTGAAGCCGGACTTTATCTTCACAAAACTCGCGGGATTCGAATCGTCGAACCTTCGCACACAAATCGCCGCACCTACGAAGTTAATCAAGACGGCGTTTCTATACGCACGGCATCGCACAGTATAATTCACCAGCAACAAATGGATTCGCCGGTGCCTATTCACCAGCAACAAAAGGATTCGCCGGTGCCCCAGTCAAACTTCCTGGTTAATGAAAATAAAGCGACGTTTCACCCGGCAGCTAAACCTTATACTTTTTTAACTCCATCTTTTTTCAACCCTAGTTCTGCGCACTCTCTGGACGAATCCGATTCAAGAAACCAAGCTAATGGGTTTTCAAAATTGCCAGAAAATAATGAAAAGCAGCTTGGGCAATATTCGGCTTCTCTTTCGCTGCGAACCCAACCATCTATTGTTGGCAGCCGCCCTCTTTCCTCGCCTAATTTTTTTCCTTTAAATCAGGTTCAAGTGATTGCGAAACCGGAAAAAAACTATAAAGAGACTACAAATCCCGATTTTATTCAACCGATAAACTCAGCACCTCCGGTGGCAAAAGTAGCTGTAGATCAGTTATCGAGACAAGGAAACTCTTTCAGTCCTATGTCAGAAAATGGAGACATTTCGGTTGTTTTTCCAAAACCCCCTTCCCCGTTTCTTCCTACGAATAACCTAAATTCAAAGAAGCTGATTCAACCTGATTCTAATGACGAGTTTAAAAATCAGAATCCTGGTTCAGAAAGTCGTCTTTTGATTTCTGAAAGTCCCGCATCCTTTTGGAATGCCGCTGGGCGCTCGGCTAAACGCCACGAGGCACTCCAAAAAATTTTGAAAAAGGTAGTGCACTCCAGTATGCACGATTTGCTAAAAAAATTGGGCGATTCGCTCCATCAGCTGCTTCACGATTCCCCCGAGAAGCTGAAAAGTATTCAAAAGGCGATGTACCCTGGCGAGCCTCGGGTCTTAAACGGCGCCAAGTCCCTCGATGAGGTCGAGTTTCTCAACGACGTTTTGGGACGGCAGCGGAAAGTGACGCCAAACAACTCTCCGTCCGTTTCTGAAGAGAACAAACGCGCTCTTGATGGGAAAAGTCCACCGGCTGTAGACCCTCTAGTGGAGGACCTGTCGCGAATGGAATTCTGGCAGCATTTATTGACAGCACTCGAGGTTAACGAAACGGAACTCTGGAAAAACTCGGAAAACAGCTCAAACGCGGATGAAAGTGGTAATGACTTGGAAAGGATTTTTCCAGTTCCGGGTACAATTGATTCTAATTCGGACTTAACTACCAGATTGCCCTATACATCCGAACCATTAAAAACTTTAGATGTCGACCCGGAAATTAGTTTTTCCACAAATGAACGGTATAGTCTGGAAGCACATCAACCGCTATTATCTAATAAACCGGGATACAAGACCGCTAAAAAACAAAAAATAACAGATAATGAGGAATATTTCTTTCATGTTACCCATTTTTTTAATACTCCCCCAAGTGATAATCAAGTATCTGGCAGCGTGACTGATAATATTTTAAGGCTCGCGTCTACTACCGAGGTTACTGTAGAACCTCACCCTTTTGATACAACTCCATTAGAATTTACTAATTTTGAAAATTTTTCCACCACTAAAAACAGTCAATCGACAAAAACAACAGGATCGGATCATCTTTCCAAACTGCCTCTTCAGTTTAAATCAACAACCCCTTGGAACGATATTGAAACCGAGTCAATAAACGCTTTTTTAGCTTCACAACCGGTCCACTTGTTCATTTCAGGCATTTCAAACACAACCGACGCTGATAAAACTGCTACCGTTTCGACTTTCGATTCGGAACAATCTTCGCTCCAAGCTAAAAATACGTTTCCACCCAATAATCGAACACTCTTTTATCACGAGGATTCTCCATTAGAAGTTCGACCCACAGTCGAACTTCAATTGGAAGCAACGCCTACTTTTCCAGAGCCCACCGCTGAATTTACAGTCGAAGAAAACACAACAGAACAGACGAGCCAAATCTCCCCCGAAGCAAATAACCAGGGCCTGGGCGAAATCTCCCCCGTACAGAAAAACCTGGGCCTGGGTGAAATCTTCCGCTTACCGGTAAACCTGGGATCGATTGTGTTTCCGGAGGAAGAAAACTCCACAGTGGCGGAGCTTCCATCGCCGGTTAAAAGACCCAAGTACATCAGTTCCACAAAGTACCTGGTTACCGGGGCCCCGGACGGTGGTGGTCCTGTTTTCACTCTGGGCGTGGCCTCATCCGATGAGCCAATCAGCGATCTCCTGCTCCAAACCCTCCTGATTTCGGGTGCGGCCGCCTTCGCGATTTTCATTTTCGGCGCCTTCGGGATTTTGCTGGCCTGCTACCGGGGCAAAAGGCCCCGGGTGCGAAAAGTACCCGGGGCGACAGATCCCCGGGGCCTCAACCTCAGGCGGAACCTCAGCGTATCCACTGAGACCACGATGGAAGGCTGCGGACTGGGCAGCGATTACATTACTCGCGGATGCAGAAATCCGGCGTTTTCAGGTATGATATTTATTTTTAAAATTTATAGACTACCAAGATACATAAAAATATATTATATTATTGTTGGTGTTATTTGAAACGATATTTTGCGATTAAAAACTGTTGACAGAAACTAAAATCTTTTCAAAACGATGGAGACTGAGAAAATTTTTAAGGTGAGCATATCTCGTTAACGGTACGATTGATATATGAAAAATTTATTAGTGTAGAAGATTTAATTTTAGCTATAGATTGATACAATTACCGTCTGAATCAACTTTATTGTTAGCGAGATATGCTCACTGGTAAATTTTTTTTAGTCTCAATTTTTTTCGAACAGACCTTAAATTTTTTAAGCTACAATTTATAAAGAGGTGCAATTAAACGATGCGATGTTAGCTTTATTTTATTTCGACATGTTTCAGAACAATTCCTTAGTCCGAAACATCTCGGAACAAAATAAAGCTAACACCAGAATTTCTTTAACTTAATATATATATATATATATATATATATATATATATATATATATATATATATATATATATATATATATATATATATATATATATATATATATATATATATATATATATTTATATATCTTAACATATTTATATATATGTATATATATATATACAAATATATATATATATATACTGAGAAAAGGTGCTCCCAAATTACTAGCACCTAATTAAATATTAAAATCCCTTCAATGCTCTTTTAACGTGCAATTTTTTGCAAAACTGAACATTTTATATTTGTTTCAAAGCTCATTATTTTAGTTTTGCCATAAAAAGGCAATCGCGCTGCTTTATTGTGTCGAAAATATTTTTTGAAGAATACGGTATCATGTGACTAAATTTTCAGCTAAGACAAATTATTTGTTTTATGACTCTTGGAATTGGGGACTTTAGGCTAGATTCCAAACTAAAATCTCTTTTTACAGACGCACAAAAACTTTAATCAGTCTGCTATAAACACATTCCTCCGGAATTTTTTAATAAACATAAAGTATAGGACGTGGACCGATGACGAATATAGCTTAGCCAAAGTATAGCATGCTTACCGCATGCTATACTTTATGTTTATTAAAAAATTTCAAAGTTTGTTTAAAATTATTGGGACTAGAAAAAAAGTTTCAGGTTACCATAGCGATTTCAGGTTAACGGTACAGTTGTTTTATACGAAAATCTTTTTTCAACGTGATGTAAATTTTGGATAATTTGCTATACATGGATATAAATATCGCCTGAATATGCTAGCGAGATGATGCTAACCTGAATTTTTTTACTTTCAATTATTGTTAAATATACTTTCGTGCCAGGGGCCTACACATATTTCATAAAGGCGTTTGTAATTTTACATTTTGTCGTTAGTATGGCAAAATGAGCCACAGTTCGGATAAAATATATTTGACTGTGACTCATTTTAATTTAATATTAGTACTTTATTAATATACATAATGAGTTGCATTCATTCTTCTATTTTATAATGACAGTCGCTCATTTTGCCGATTTTACAAATATCCGCTCACTTTTCGTAATTTAACAGTATAGAAGTAATTTATGACACGAGACTATAAGCACCTTACAGCTGGAAATCACTTTATATGTTAAGTATGCAAATAAACAATAATGCGAGTCACCATAAGGAATGGCAATTACCGTTGTTCTCACTTATCTTTTTGTATAAATTAATATCAAGCTTTGAAAGCGCCCAAAATTTCTATCTGTTAATTTGCATATTATAAAAGATAAGTAGGAGATACGATAATTATTCATTATGGTGACTCGCTATGTTTATTGCATACTTTATGTATAAACCAAGTTCCAGTGCAAGGTGCCTATTGAATCAGTCGAGCGGAAGAAACAAAAGTGGCATGAACCAATTAGCTCAGAGCACTGCGCGGATATACTCCCACTGGATTACAAGTCAAAAAACCTTCATCGTGTATTTTTCAAAAAATAAACGCAAAATAAGCATTTACAAACGCTTTTATGAAACAGGCGCCAGTGTCTAGACTCTGTTTTAAACAAAGTGTTTAATGTTTAAGTCTAAGCGAAGCCTAAACGTTTAATTAATGCTAAAAAATTGAGTGAAATATTATCACTACGGTAATTGACTTAATATTCGGCTAGCCTTAATTTCGGTTACCGGTTCCTAATTTTGCCATGCGTAAAATTATGAAATAAACTGCGTATAGCTGGACAGATAATATAACATAGTTTAAATTCAAGAGGTTGTTTACAAGAAAAAATAATTTAGTGTTAAGTTAACATGTTTTGCTGATGTATTTTGCAAACTTATTTTGAAAAGTTTTGTATTTTTTACCCACTTTATTGCATAACAGTACTGATGGGTTAGAGTTCGCAAATATATTTAAAAACTTCAACGATTTTAATTAGGTTCATAAACTATAAAGCACTTTGTGTATAAAATCACTGTTGAGTGGCAAAATATCGATTTTTATTGAAGACTCGCAGCACGTTCAAATTACTGTAGTTTACTGTACACGTTCTCACATTTTGTTTCAAACACCTGTGAGTTTTACCTAATATCGCCCCACAGATATTGATTGTTTGTATAAAAACACTAAATACTTGACTGCTTACTTCACTAACTACTTTCCGCCTACTTAGCTAACTACTTTTTGCCTACTTTTTAACTACTGTGATAACTACTTGTATTAACTACTTTATTTTTTGAAAGTAGGTAGTTAAGTAGGTAGTTAACTACTTTTAAAAAAGAAAGTAGGTAGTTAAGTAGTTAGGCAAAATCATGGTAGTTAAATAGTTAAGTAGTTAACTACTTAAGTAGTTATCACAACACTACATGAGGATCTATCCAGCTATACGCAGTTTATTTCATAATTTTACGCATGGCAAAATTAGGAACCGGTAACCGAAATTAAGGCTGGCCGAATTTAAGTCAGTTACCGTAGTGATAATATTTCACTCAATTTTTTAGCATTAATTAAACGTTTAGGCTTCGCTTAGACTTAAACTTTAAACACTTTGTTAGAAACAGAGTATAGACACTGGAGCCTGTTTCATAAAAGCGTTTGTAAATGCTTATTTTGCGTTTATTTTTTGAAAAATACACGATGAAGGTTTTTTGACTTGTAATCCAGTGGGAGTATATCCGCGCAGTGCTCTGAGCTAATTGGTCCATGCCACTTTTGTTTCTTCCGCTGACTGATCAATAGGCACCTTGCACTGGAACTCGGTTTATACATAAAGTATGCAATAAACATAGCGAGTCACCATAATGGATAATTACCGTATCTCCCACTTATCTTTTGTAGTATGCAGATCAACCGATCGAAATTTCGAGCGCTTTCAAAGGTTGATCTGCATACTACAAAAGATAAGTAGGAGAAACGGTAATTATTCATTATGGTGACTCGCTATGTTTATTGCATACTTCACGTATAAAGTGAGTTCCAGTGTAAGGTGCTTATAGTCTCGTGTCATAAATTCCCTATCCTGTAATTTACGAAAAGTGAGCGGATATTTGTAAAATCGGCAAAATGAGCGACTGTCATTATAAAATAGACGTGAATGCGACTCATTCTGTACTTAATAAAGTACTAATATTAAATTAAAATGAGTCACAGTCAAATATATTTTATACGAACTGTGGCTCATTTTGCCATAGTAACGACGAAATGTAAATTTACAAACGCCTTTATGAAATATGTGTAGGCCCCTGGCACGAAAGTCTGTTTAACAATAATTGAAAGTAAAAAAATTCAGGTTAGCATATCTCGCTAGCATATTCCGGCGATATTTATATCCATGTATGGCAAACATCAAATTTTACACATTAAAAAAATTTTTGTATAAAACAACTGTACCGTTAACCTGAAATCGCTATGGTAACCTGAAACTTTCTTTCTAGTCCCAATAATTTTAAACAAACTTTGAAATTTTTTAATAAACATAAAGTATAGCATGCGGCCGCGGCTAAGCTATATTCGTCATCCGTCCACGTCCTATACTTTATGTTTATTAAAAAATTCCGGAGGAATGTGTTTATAGCAGACTGATCAAAGTTTTTGTGCGTCTGCAAAAAGTGATTTTAGTTTGGAGTCGAGCCTAAAGTCCCCAATTCCAAGAGTCATAAAACAAACAATTTGTCTTAGCTGAAAATTTAGTCACATGATACCGTATTCTTCAAAAAATATTTTCGACACAATAAAGCAGCGCGATTGCCTTTTTATGGCAAAACTAAAATAATGAGCTTTGAAACAAATATAAAATGTTCAGTTTTGCAAAAAATTGCACGTTAAAAGAGCATTGAAGTGGATTTTAATATTTAATTCAGGTGCTAGTAATTGGGAGCACCGTTTTCGTTAAATTTATATATATATATATATATATAAATATATATATATATATATATATATATATATATATATATATATATATATATAAATATATATATATATATATATATATATATATATATATATATATATATATATATATATATATATATATATATATATATATATATATATATATATATATATATTAAGTTAAAGAAATTCGGTGTTAGCTTTATTTTGTTCCGAGATGTTTTCGGACTAAGGAATTGTTCTGAAACATGTCGAAATAAAATAAAGCTAACATCGCATCGTTTAATTGCACCTCTTTATAAATTGTAGCTTAAAAAATTTAAGGTCTGTTCGAAAAAAATTGAGACTAAAAAAAATTTACAAGTGAGCATATCTCGCTAACAATAAAGTTGATTCAGACGGTAATTGTATCAATCTATAGCTAAAATTAAATCTTCTACACTAATAAATTTTTTATATATCAATCGTACCGTTAACGAGATATGCTCACCTAAAATTTTCTCAGTCTCCATCGTTTTGAAAAGATTTTAGTTTCTGTCAACAGTTTTTAATCGCAAAAGTATCGTTTCAAATAACTCCAACAATAATATAATATATTTTTATGTATGTTGGTAGTCTTAGAAATTTTAAAAAATAAATATCATACCTGAAAACGCCGGATTTCTGCATCCGCGAGGAATGTAATCGCTGCCCAGTCCGCAGCCTTCCATCGTGGTCTCAGTGGATACGCTGAGGTTCCGCCTGAGGTTGAGGCCCCGGGCATCTGTCGCCCCGGGTACTTTTCGCACCCGGGGCCTTTCGCCCCGGTAGCAGGCCAGCAAAATCCCGAAGGCGCCGAAAATGAAAATCGCGAAGGCGGCCGCACCCGAAATCAGGAGGGTTTGGAGCAGGATACGGCTGATTGGCTCATCGGATGAGGCCACGCCCAGAGTGAAAACAGGACCACCACCGTCCGGGGCCCCGGTAACCAGGTACTTTGGCGAACCTGATGTACTTGGGTCTTTTAACCGGCTGATGGAAGCTCCGCCACTGTGGAGTTTTCTTCCTCCGGAAACACAATCGATCCCAGGTTTCCCGGTAAGCGGAAGATTTCACCCAGGCCCAGGTTTTTCTGTACGGGGGAGATTTCGCCCAGGCCCTGGTTATTTGCTTCGGGGGAGATTTGGCTGGTCTCGGTTCTGTTCTCCTCGACTGTAAATTCAGCGGTGGGCTCTGGAAAAGTAGGCGTTGCTTCTAATTGAAGTTCGACTGTGGGCCGAACTTCTAATGGAAAATCCGCGTGATAAAAGAGTGTTCGATTATTGGGTGGAAACGTATTTTTAGCTTGGAGCGAAGATTGCTCCGAATCGAAAGTCGAAACGGTAGCAGTTTTATCAGCGTCGGTTTTGTGTGAAATGCCTGAAATGAACAAGTGGACCGGTTGTGAAGTTAAAAAAGCGTTTATTGGCTCGGTTTCAAAATCGTTCCAAGGGGTTGTTGATTTAAACTGAAGAGGCAGTTCGGAAAAATGATCCGAATCTGTTGTTTTTGTCGATTTACTGTTTTCAGTGGTGGAAAAATTTTCAAAATTAGCAAATTGTAATGGTGTTGTATCAAAGGATCTGGACTAGAAAAAAAGTTTCAGGTTACCATAGCGATTTCAGGTTAACGGTACAGTTGTTTTATACGAAAATCTTTTTTAATGTGTAAAATTTGATGTTTGCTATACATGGATATAAATATCGCCGGAATATGCTAGCGAGATATGCTAACCTGAATTTTTTTACTTTCATTGTTAAACAGACTTTCGTGCCAGGGGCCTACACATATTTCATAAAGGCGTTTGTAAATTTACATTTCGTCGTTACTATGGCAAAATGAGCCACAGTTCGTATAAAATATATTTGACTGTGACTCATTTTAATTTAATATTAGTACTTTATTAAGTACAGAATGAGTCGCATTCACGTCTATTTTATAATGACAGTCGCTCATTTTGCCGATTTTACAAATATCCGCTCACTTTTCGTAAATTACAGGATAGGGAATTTATGACACGAGACTATAAGCACCTTACACTGGAACTCACTTTATACGTGAAATATGCAATACAAATAAACGAGTCACCATAATGAAAAATTACCGTTTCTCCTACTTTTTATCTTTTGTAATAATACAGATCAACCTTTGAAAGCGCTCGAAATTTTCAATCTGTGGTTGATCCTGCACATACTACAAAAGATAAGTGGGAGATACGGTAATTATCCATTATGGTGACTCGCTATGTTTATTGCATACTTTATGTATAAACCGAGTTCCAGTGCAAGGTGCCTATTGATCAGTCAGCGGAAGAAACAAAAGTGGCATGGACCAATTAGCTCAGAGCACTGCGCGGATATACTCCCACTGGATTAGAAGTCAAAAAACCTTCTATCGTGTATTTTTCAAAAAATAAACGCAAATAAAGCATTTACAAACGCTTTTATGAAACAGGCGCCAGTGTCTATACTCTGTTTCTAACAAAGTGTTTCAAAAATGCCAAGAGCAATAGTATACGTAACTGAACGAAGTACATTAAA
>JASAMX010010892.1:0-11789 GCA_030248175.1 Microlaimidae sp. YZB2_3 | reverse complement strand
TATTCCAACAAAAACGAGCTATATGTTTCACTCCTCATTATCATTTATTTAATCAGCTGATTGCATTTCTCCTTCAACAGTATCTGTTTAACTTGCAAAACAATAAAGGTATATTTTGGCGCAAAATACTTTAAGGCCTTGTCGAATTTATGGTTGAAATATATCTGGCAATATATTTGACCTCTCAAGTTTGTATGGGAACATGGGCAGGAACAATTAAAATACTGTGCGGTTATGACGTGTTTTTTTAAACAAAATTAAACGCAGGATTTTTCTCTCTTTTTCACAAAATATGCAAAAATTTGACAACTTGGAGAATCTTCAAAAATTTTTATTTTTTCTCTAAATTAAATAATTTGATAAATAATTGCTAAACTATGGTATTTAATTTTTAATATTAAACCATTTTTGTTTAAAATATTTAAGTGTTTTATTGTAAAATTGTCAATTCAATACTGCAGATTAGCAAGTTCAGCCAGGTTTGATTTGCCCATAAACATTAGTAACGTTTCTACTACTCAAATATCAGGCTCCGGAGTTCCGGCCATTTAAAACGGAGGAAGGAGCTCCATCCTTTAAAATGACTGAGCTTAAAACGTATTTAAGCTTGAAATATCTTCTAAGTTATTTTACTTGTCTATTTGAGACATTTTTCAATTATTTTTAATAAATTTTGCAACAAAATTAGTTTACAAAAAAATTTTTTTTTTTTTTTATTTTATTTTTTTTTAAATTTTTCTCTGATTTAAAAAAAAAGTAAATTTTACTACCTAGTAAAAATGGCATTGTAGAAGCTGGTGAGTCTTTGATATCCATTTTATTTTCGCTTATAATTTTTTGATGTTTAGATGCCAAAGACGTTTTGATCCTGATAATCTACAAATCTTTATTAAACCCCGATGCACCAATTTGCCTCCAGGAAAAACGGATCGCCGAATGTCAGCAGTTTCAGCCATAGATCATTTCGTTCAAAAAAGAATGGTATGTTATAAATTTTTTAGTGTGGAGGCTGTCACTTAAAATTTAAATTCAACTTAAATTCCTATATATCCCCGAAATTTTACGCAAACCATTACGGTTAGATTGCTGTTTTTCTCCTGTATGAATCCAAGGGATTTGACGTATACAAAAAAATTATAAGCGAAAATAAAATGGATATCAAAGACTCACCAGCTTCTACAATGCCGACTTTGACTAGGTAGTAAAATTTACTTTTTTTTTAAATCAGAGAAAAATTTAAAAAATTAAAAAAATTTTTTTGTGAACTAAATTTTTTTCAAAACTTATTAAAAATAATTGAAAATGTCTCAAATAGACAAGTAAAATAACTTAGAAGATATTTCAAGCTTAAATACGTTTTAAGTCAGTCATTTAAAGGATGGAGCTCTTCCTCCGTTTTAAATGGCCGGAACTCCGGAGCCTGATATTTGAGAGTAGAAACGTTACTAATGTTTATGGGCAAATCAAACCTGGCTGAACTTGCTAATCTGCAGTATTGAATTGACAATTTTACAATAAAACACTTAAATATTTTAAACAAAAATGGTTTAATATTAAAAATTAAATACCATAGTTTAGCAATTATTTATCAAATTATTTAATTTAGAGCAAAAATAAAAATTTTTGAAGATCTCAAGTTGTCAAATTTTTGCATATTTTGTGAAAAAGAGAGAAAAAATTCTGTGTTTAAATTTGTTTAAAAAAACACGTCATAACCGCATATTTTTAATTGTTCCGCTCATGTTCCCATACAAACTTGAGAGGTCAAATATATTGCCAGATATATTTCAACCATAAATTCGACAAGGCCTTAAAGTATTTTGCGCCAAAATATACCTTTATTGTTTTGCAAGTTAAACAGATACTGTTAAAATAATAATGCAATCAGCTGATTAAAATAAATGATAACGAGGACTAACATATAGCTCGTTTTTGTTGGAATAAATGTCAAGTGGGTGATAATCTAACAGTTTCATAAAAGAAATTACATTAAAGAAATTAAAGAAAGAAATTAAAGAAATTACATTAGAAATCTGATTTTTGGCAGGTTTTACAGAATAGCAATGTAAATGCGTTTCCAGATTAACTGTTTCGTACCGCTCACAAAGAAAAAATGTGGTTTTGTAATCCAAATCCTCCGATACTGCATATAATAACTTCCCAAAAATTGGCCATCCGCTTTCTAAATCCATTTCGATTGGAATCATGTCGCCCGAAAAATATGTCTGCCCGCAAACAAAAATTTTGGTAGCAACAAAAATTGTTTTATCTTCAGTTTTTAAATGGAGTTTTATTACTTCAGGAAGATCACGCGAAATTCGTGTTTCAAATTTGTCTATCCGGACTATGTATCACCAATGTTTATTAGCTAGAGCGTTTTGAAGAGCCTGAAACTGGTGCTTATTAGCGAATGTGTACGGCACGTTCTTAAAATTACACATTACACCAGCGTACCTTTTAAACCAGTTTCCTAAGAGGTAGAATTTGGTATCAGATACTCTTGATCTATTATTTTAATTTAATATTTATATTAAATTTCTAAACAAAATGTTTTTTCAACTCTATTATTTTGTTTGTAAAATACAAATTTTAAGCATAGAAAGTTTTTTCACAGAAAACTGAATAAATCTTATTGTTAAATTTTAGATTCATTTAAAAGTTCTGACCTAATCAGTTACCGCGAAGAATTTCTTGTTAAATAGTTAAATACCACATATGACGTTTTATTTAAAACAAAACATTTAAATATACCAAACTGTACCCTTCATTTCTTGTGGCGCTACCATTATTTTGTAGGGCGGACCATTATATTCTGCTATTGTTCCATAATGGGTCAAAAAGTGGCTTTTTGGAATTAATGGAATATCTAAAAAAAGCTGTTTCAAACGCCGAAGGTGTTGCGCGTAGAGCTTTTTGTATTTGTGCACCAGGCTTAATGTCCATTTTTAACAGAAAAAAATGTCAGCTATTTCTCGGAGGTCCGAATAAAGTGTCCTGTATGCGTTTTCCGGCGGAATTAATTTTCCGATTAATTGAGGAAGTAATCTAAAAATAACTATAAAATTTGGGTTTTGCAGTCACTTTTTCTGACGAAGTAGTATCTTTTGCTTGGGCAGTGAGAACCTTGTCAAAACTTTGTTAGAATTTTTATTGGAAAATAGAATTTATCATATTCAAAAATATTGTTTTAGTAGTTTTAAACTACGGTTCATACTGTGTTAGATTTAATACAAAGATCCCGATTTTTAGTTTTTTTACGAGCCGAAAAACAAACAGAAATTGGCTGGCCAAATTGGCGTTATATTTCAATTTTTTTATAAGTACAAAATAATTAGTAAATTGTTACAGATTTTGTAAACAAAAATTAAATTTTAAAATTTATACCATTCGTCACCAATAAAATTTGCGCATACAAAAGTACAAACGGCTAAAATTTTTAATATTTGTAATAAATACATTGGTTGTTTTACAAAAGCAGCAGTGAGATCTGCACCTCGTAAATAAATAAAATATCATTTTTTTGGTCAAAACTTAAAAATAAATTTAATTTAAAAAAAACGAGCTATTCATTATTTTAAAGAGCTGGCCGGGTAACAAAAATCTCGTGTTATAAAACTAATTTTGTTAGATTTAGCAAATCCTAACCTGAAAAAACACCAGAATTGTAGCGCTTTCTGTTTTAGCGAATGTCCTTCTGCTAACATCAAGGTTTCCTTCGAAATAGTTATGGGTTTATTCCGCAAGTCAGTTTTTCCATACGGAAAATTGTCAATTCGTTCATTTAACTGATCGATTGTAAAAAATCCTTCAGTTATTAGTCGTTTTAGTATTTGCTTCATAAAAAACGGACCATATCCTTCATTAAAATCATGCATTAAGTCAGCGACACGATTAACAGCAACGTTCCAAGAAGTCCTATTTAGTGGACAATCTGCCTATAATTTCGAAACATTTTAAACGCGAGGAACACTAGAAATAGTTATTTTTCGGCACTTCTACTATTTTTTTATTATTTCAAAAATAAAGTTGTTTCTTTAATTTTTGTTCCAATAAAAAAAATTACTTTGAGGCGGTTGTATGGGCGTATTTTTTCGTGTTCAACGCGTTTTGTTTTATGAATTACTATTCAATATTACATTTTATTTAGGCATTTTTGTACTTATTTCAATCAAGGTAAATCGTCCTTCATAAAGCAAAAAAAAACAGTTCAATATTGCATAAATTTTCTAATTTTTTATAAATTCAAAACCTACGTCATAACTACATAACTGTAACATACTTCATTTTTCCGTCTTATACGTAATATAATTTTTGACCCACACTGAACAATTTAGTGTTCAAAAATCAAAAATCAAAATCCTAAGATGTTTATTTTAAAAAACAGCATTTGAGCTATAGCCTCTTATTGGTCTATCATATTTATTTCATAACAATATATAAACTACAACATAATTGTACCTATTAACCTTTTAATATTTAAATATTTTTTAAGATTAAATTCAAATTTTAATAGAATGGAAAATATTATGATAGAATTAAGTGTTTTCTACGGTACTACAATATTAAAAATAAAATTAAAAAGCTTATTCCATATAAAATTCTTATTCCATATAAATTCCATATAAAGATCGTTTTTTATGAGTCATATCCTCGAGGCCCTCCTTTAGTTGCCTTTCATACATTTCTTCAGTTCGAGGAACAAAATCGTCTTCGTGAAACTTATTTTAAAAGTCTGCTTTATCTGTCATACAGAACGTGCACATTTTGCTCGCAGCAAACGATTCAAAAAAGCCCATTATTGTGTGAAGACCAAGATTGTCGCCATTTAATACCGCAAGAAACGGAAAAAATTTTTTGCCAGTACCTTACTGTTTTAGGTCACCACTGTAGCATATTGCAAGAAGATGAATATTTTCCATGCAACTGTTAAAAAGCGACGGGAGGTTTTTTATGCGATAATAAAAAACTCCCACTTTATGCACTCCAGCTTTAGACCCTAATGGATTAGCCACCTCAAAGTCGTCGTAATAAAGCTCAAGTGGGAGGCAAAAACCGTTAAAATTCAAAGAACGTTCTTTCATTGATCGCCCATCGATCCAATCTTCCATTATGTCATCTTGCCGAGGTTTCCAATTCTGCACTAATTTTAACATTTCGGAACTTTTTAGAATTGTTTCCAATGTCTTTTTAATAGAAATGTATTGATATTGATGCTGGATTTTTTTAAAATTCGAACTTCCAGCCTTGTTAGTCGTGGTCCATTGCGCAGAACCGTACGCAACATTTTCTGGAGCCACAAAAGAAGGGTGTTTTGCAAAAAATCTGTTTTGTTTTCCAGTCGTCGATAAAAAATCTAGCGGTGTTTTTAGACTATCAAATTCCCCAAGCAGTTGTTTTTTATCTTATATTTTTGGTAAAATAAAACCTTTTTTTTATTTTTTGACTTCTTCTTATACTTTTAAAATCTGTAGTCATGACTTTCAAAAATATGTGAATAATAAAATTTAATATTAACTTGAAATGATGAAGTTTATTAATTATCATATGTTTTTTTTAGACAAGTTGGGAAGACAATGTTTTCTTAGACTAAGTTGGGAAGTTCGATAAATGAATCAAATAACAAAATATATGGTCCAAAAATGTATAGCTTGCTCTAAATTTTAAAAGTGGCCCTTTTAAAAGCTTATTTTTAAAACATTTTTTAAATTTTAAAAGTGACAAAAAAGTGGCACGTGCGAAAAGTTTTACACAAAAAAATTACATCCACTTGCCAATGCTTTTATTTCACAATGACTTCATGTGAGAGTGTAGCAGTCATGGCATTAATTACTTTAAAAAAATTAAAGCCGTTTTATAAATTGATGCGCACGAGAACTATAGGCAAATAAAATCTAGCTGACCGCGATATTTGCAGTATTAATAACAAAGATTAAAAACTGTATTTAAATAATTATTTATCAAATTACTTAATTTGGAACCTATTTGCAATTTTTTTTACATCCTAAAGTTGGTTAATTTATGTATATTTTGTGAAAAGGTGGCATTAAAAAAATTCTACGTTCTTATTTGTTTAAAAAAATATGTCATTACCGCACAATTTTAATTGGTTTCTTTATGTCTGCATTCTAATTTTCAGCGTCAGCCAGTAATTCAACCATAGTAGAAAATTTGTAAATAAAGGCAAAGGATAACTGAATTAAATTCGGCCACCGACTGTTATTTTTGCCATGCGGATTTTTATGAAATGAATTATGTTTGGTTAGATAGATGGCATGAGGATATATGTATCTACTTATACGCAGTTTATTTCAAAATTTTACCCATATCAAAAATACAACCGGTGGTCAAAATTAAGGCCTCAACAACTTTAAGTCAGTACCCCAAAATTTTTTGGCATGTACAATCTGAAGTGTACTTGATTATATGTTCTAGCTAATACTGATATATTATTATGATTTTTTGCAGATTTCGTTAAAACAGGTTTAATAGTAATTCATGTACGGGTCACGAAGTTTAAAAAACATATGAAAAAAATTTAAGTAAACCACAAACTACTTCATATTTTAATAGTAATTTCAAAAATTTTTCGATATACCTTAAAAAGAATAAAAAAATTTAAAAAAATAGTTACAAACTATAAGATTTCAGTTTTACCAATATTGCGTTCGAAATATTCATGCACTTGTGTTTTTAGATGGTCCACTATTATTGACGTAATTTCGTTCACTCCTTCGATAGCTTGGTTAGTAACAACGAGAGTAGCAGATGAATGGGCTCGTAAACCCGCTACAACGCGAGATCCTACATTTTCGATGTAGTTGTTAAAGTTTTGAGAATTGTCTGTGTTTGGTTTGTTGTAAGTTACTGTGACTTTATCAGTTTCTAAAAATTCTAAATCAAGTTGGATCTTTCAACATGCTGTTTCGCATTTTCTCTAGTTTTTTTGTCTAGCGTTGAGCTTGTGCTATCTGCTAAAGATGTGTCAGCAACGGAAGATGCAGAAGAATTCACAAGGTCAGATAATTCGGCACAGTTTAGTTCTGATACAAACAAACTTTCTGTGGAAATATGACGTTTTTTTATGTGACGAATTAAATTTTGCTTGGAATTATACTTATTTGGACAATTTCCGCATTGGAATACACCGTTATGCGTTCCGTCCAACTCATGTATGCAAAAATGGGCCCCAAACTCTGAATAAGTCTTAATATTAGATTTTTTACAAACAGAACATTTCAACATTTTCGACCAAAAACTCAAAATATTTTCGTTGTAACAATGTAAATATGTACGAGTAAATAGCTTTGTCATTTTATTGTTTTGCCTGATTCAGGTTTATAAACATTCCGTTTTTTTTATCAAAAACAATAAAGTCATACATTGATTTTTAAATACAATGTTATTTTGTGGTTTTTTAAATTAAATCTACTACCATTGCATGAAAAACCATAAACATTTCAGTGATTTAACAACTAACAAAGTATTTTGCTGTTTGCAAACCATAAAGTCGATTTAGAGAGTACCTTCCGAAGTAATGGAAACTTTAGCTGTCGATTGTTTGGGCCCCTTTCCCTTATCGGAAAACGGTAACAAATACATTGTGGTATTTTCCGATTATTTATCGCGTTTTCCTGAATGTTTTGCTGTACCAGGTATTAAGGCTTCCACTATAGCGCGATTATTAGTTATTGAAATGTTCCGTAGATATGGCCCTTTGCGTTCTCTTTTAAGCGATCGTGGTACAAATTTTTTATCTTCTTTAATTTCAGAAATATGTGATTTGTTTAAACTTATAAATTAAACACTACAGCTTATCACCCAGCAACTAATGGTCTAGTCGAAAAATTTAATGGAACCTTATCAAGCATGCTTCGCAAAGTTGTTAGTGATAACCAACAAAATTGGGATTTTTACTTTTTTTGCACAAAATCCATTTTTGCAATTTTCTTATCGTATTGCCAATCAAGAATCTTTAGGCGATAGCCCTTTCTTTTTAATGTTTGGACGTGATGCTTTTACTTCACAAGATTTTAGTTTATTACCATTTCGCAAACCCTACAAGGAAATTTCTGATTATAGGGCAGAGATTTTAGAAGGTTTTCGTATAGCGTGGGATTCTGCACGCATATGCTTACAAGTCGCACCATCACGCCAAAAAGAATACTAGGATAAAACCGTTTATACCCGCGGATTTAAAATTGGTGATCTAGTTTTTTTATATAACCAGGCGGTTAAGACTGGTTTAATATCAAAATTAACATCTAAGTGGACGGGACCATACCGTACAGTTCATATTTCCCAACCTAATGCTGATATAAAATCTTTTGATCACCCACGATCGAAATCATTTAAAGTTCATTTAAATCGCCTAAAACCTTGGAAAGGCTCCCACATAGCTGATCCAGGACAACCCGAATCCGAGATTTACTTTATCAAATTCTTCTTCTTCCAAACTACCCACTAACAAATTATACGAAAATCATAAAGCTGTGGAGTTTAATAATGATAATGCTACCAAATTAAGCTCTGATATTACTGCCACATCATCAGACATTCCTTCTTTTTTTTGGTTCGTTTTATTAGAGGAAAAAAAATATTTTTCTTGACTAAAAACATTTGCCTAAATGAAAACAATTTGATTTAAATAGAGAAGCAACTAAAAATTGAGTATACTATAATATAAATTTTATCAAAAAAATTTTTTTTGTTGTATATATTTAGGTGTTAAAAAAAATAATAATAAAGCTTAACAAAGTTCAAGACAAAACTTGGACAGTCAAGGCCATCGATTTTTGTTCATCCCGCTGCACTGCAATGTCCGCGATGACGTAGGATCCCATTTTGCAGTTGACTCTTTCTTGAGCGTTACGGATATTCTGGTAGAAAGCTATTGCATCCTCAGGTAGCTTTTTATTTCGTATGTAAATGTGTCGCATTTGGGAGCTTGGGTTTTTTTCCACATAAGAGACAATTCCAAGTATACCAACATGGCGTGTCGTCGGTCATGAAAGAGAGCCCCGAAGAATCTCCCAATGTCCGATTGAAAAATTCACTCCTAGCTGAGGATTTGTAATTTCGTCATCGACCGCGAAAAATTTAGTAAGAGGCCCACCGAAAATAATTCCCCAAATCCGTTGATTGTCTTTTTAGTTATAAATAGTCTCAGACTTAGGAAGCCAAAATGTTTGGTTATTGTTATTTTTAACCTAATATGGGGCCACTAATCGTAACTTCATTTCATTCATGCCAATAAATGTTACCCGCGCATAAGCATTAACATTGCGCACAAAGTTTCCTTGGTGTTGTTGGAAAGCCATAATCAATTTTGTAAAAAACAGTATGTGAAATACGAAGAAGAAAAATTCCAATATGAAATCAAAAAAAAATATGATAAAAAGTATGAGAAATACGAAGAGATAAATTTCGATATTAAATCAAAGAAATATAATGAAAAGTACCTTAAATACAAAGAAGATGTGTTTAATATCAGAAAACGGAAAAAAAATTTGCTTTGAAATTTTTCCGTTGATAAGCAGTTACTATTATGCGAACGCTGTAAACTAAATTAAATTAAAATTAAAATGTAAATTAAATTAAAAATATATATATATATATAAAATAAAATATACAATTGACAATAAATGAATATTTAGTATTTACGCGGTCTTAAATTATACCTCGTTTGTACAAAAGGAGCAGTAAAAGAAGGAAATGTATGATGATGTGGCAGTAATATCAGAGATTTAATTTGGTAGCATTATCATTATTAAACTCCACAACTTTATGATTTTCGTATAATTGGTTAGTAGATAGTTTGGAAGAAGAAGAATTTGATAAAGTAAATGTAGGATTCGGGTTGTTCCTGGATCAGCTATGTGGGAGACTTTTCGAGGTTTTAGGCGATTAAAATGAACTTTAAATGATTTCGATTCGTGGGTGATCAAAGGATTTTATATCAGCATTAGGTTGGGGAAGTCGAACTGTACGGTATGGTCCCGTCCACTTAGATGTTAATTTTGATATTAAACCAGTCTTAACCGCCTGGTTATATAAAAAAACTAGATCACACCAATTTTAAATCCGCGGGTATAAACGGTTTTATCCTAGTATTCTTTTTGGCGTGATGGTGCGACTTGTAAGACTTGTGCGTGCAGAATCCCACGCTATACGAAAACCTTCTAAAATCTCTGCCCTATAATCAGAAATTTCCTTGTAGGTTTTGCGAAATGGTAATAAACTAAAATCTTGTGAAGTAAAAGCATCACGTCCAAACATTAAAAAGAAAGGGCTATCGCCTAAAGATTCTTGATTGGCAGAACAATCAAACTGCAAAATTAGAAGATTTTTGTGCAAAAAAAGTAAAAATCCCAATTTTGTTGGTTGTCACTAACAACTTTACGAAGCATGCTTGATAAGGTTCCATTAAATTTTTCGACTAAACCATTAGTTGCTGGGTGATAAGCTGTAGTGTTTAATTTATAAGTTTTAAACAAATCACATATTTCTGAAATTAAATAAGATAAAATATTTGTAACACGATCGCTTAAAAGAGAACGCAAAGGGCCATATCTACGGAACATTTCAATTAACTAATAATCGCGCTATAGTGGAAGCCTTAATACCTGGTACAGCAAAACATTCAGGAAAACGCGATAAATAATCGGAAAATACCACAATGTATTTGTTACCGTTTTGCGATTGCAGAAGGGAGCGCAAACAATCGACAGCTAAAGTTTCCATTACTTTGGAAGGTACTATCTAAATCGACTTTATGGTTTGCAAACAGCAAAATACTTTGTTAGTTGTTAAATCACTGAAATGTTTATAGTTTTTTAGTCCGATGGTAGTAGGTTTAACTTAAAAAAACCACAAAATAACATTGTATTTAAAAATCAATGTATGACTTTATTGTTTTTGATAAAAAAAAACGGAATGTTTATAAACCTGAATCAGGCAAAACAATAAAATGACAAAGCTATTTACTCGTACATATCTACATTGTTACAACGAAAAATATTTTGAGTTTTTGGTCGAAAATGTTGAAATGTTCTGTTTGTAAAAAATCTAATATTAAGACTTATTCAGAGTTTGGGGCCCATTTTTGCATACATGAGTTGGACGGAACGCATAACGGTGTATTCCAATGCGGAAATTGTCCAAATAAGTATAATTCCAAGCAAAATTTAATTCGTCACATAAAAAAACGTCATATTTCCACAAAAAAGTTTGTTTGTATCTGAACTAAACTGTGCCGAATTCTGTGACCTTGTGAATTCTTCTGCGTCTTCCGTTGCTGACACATCTTTAGCAGATGGCGCCAAGCTCAAACGCTAGACAAAAAAACTAGAGAAAATGCGAAACAGCATGTTGAAAGATCCAACTTGATTTAGAATTTTTAGAAACTGATAAAGTCACAGTAACTTACAACAAAGCCAAACGCAAACAATTCTCAAAACTTTAACAACTACATCGAAAATGTAGGATCTCGCGTTGTAGCGGGTTTACGAGCCCATTCATCTGCTACTCTCGTTGTTACTAACCAAGCTATCGAAGGAGTGAATGAAATTACGTCAATAATAGTGGACCATCTAAAAACACAAGTGCAAGAATATTTCGAACGCAATATTGGTAAAACTGAAATCTTATAGTTTGTAACTATTTTTTTAAATTTTTTTATTCTTTTTTTAAGGTATATCGAAAAATTTTTGAAATTTACTATTAAAATATTGAAGTAGTTTGTGGTTTACTTAAATTTTTTTCATATGTTTTTTAAACTTCGTGACCCGTAC
>JASAMX010010890.1:0-11316 GCA_030248175.1 Microlaimidae sp. YZB2_3 | reverse complement strand
CTCCGGTTAAAGGATGCATAGAATAGGTTTACATGAAGCAAGAATTTATAATACTTAACAAGCATAATAAATTAAAAATTCAAAACAATAGTTTTAACTTCCAAATTTTAATTTTATTTAAGTTTCAGCGCGATGGCGAGAAAAAAGTCCTTCTTCGGCCAAACATTTTTCCATATTTTTTTTATTTAACCATTTTAAGGGTGAAGAAAAAAGTGATTTATGGTTACTTTTCAAATATAAGATTGTTTTAATTAAAAGACAAAACATTTCTTATCTTAGTCTGTCCTTCTTAATTTGTTTTGTAAATGAAAAGTGCAGAGTTCACACTTTAAAAAAATAGATAAAAATGTTGCAAAAACTTAATATCCCTAGCAGAAACTTTTACACGCTTCAAACTAAGGTTTAACCTTTTTAATGCACACACAAGCAGTTTCTGCCATTAATTATCATAGAAATCATCAGCGCCTTTGGAGTTTTTTCTTTGCAAAGTAATTTTGTTTTAACAATAGCGAAAAATTTAATATTTCCAACAAAATATACTCACAAGTTTGCTATATTTAGAACAAAATCAAAGGAAGCGTCCCGTGGTAAATATTAAAACTTAAAAAAGAGTCGGATTAAATTGGCCGAACCTTATTTTTTTGTTTTAAAACAATTATTTTTGTTATTAATAAACATAAAACAAAAAAATGAAGGTTGAAAGAATTTGACCAGTTACAAGTAGGATTTGATTATTTTCGTAAAATATATTTATATAATTAGTCAAACAAACCTAGTGGTAAATCTAATTATAAAGTAAAAAACCGCCGCACGAGACAAAACTGTATGTTTAATATGTAAAGAGCAATTATCAATTTCAACGAGATTTTTCTAAGTTAATTTTACGAATTTTTTCGTTCAATCAACTAATATTATAGCAACACTTTTGTAACCTACTTATTTCGTTAATTTAATCAAAATGTGATTAACGACTTTTTTTTCAATGAATTTTTAGGGCCACTTTTTAGAGAGAAATAATGCGTGATTAGTGTGCACAGTAAGCAAGCAAATTGAAATGGTAAAACCTATAGTATAGTAGCAATAATGCAAGTTTATCCATGAATAGTGTTACGTACAATCTAGGTACGCACTGGGTGCTACGAAAAGTTTACCGCGGTGGAGTTAACGTACCAAAATAAGTAGACGAAAATACCACCACCGTTAAACGAAGGTTTAACCCATGTGATACAAGGGTTTCACCCTGTTAACCAGGGAAAAAATCACGGGAACGGATGAAGGTGCAAATGTTTGCGGATGTAGGATCTCCAAAATTTAGCCCCTACTTTAAAATATGTTTGATTTCAGTTGCATTTCATTTTTGAACTGTTTTTAATATTCTTAAATAATTTAGAGAAAATTTTAGTTCACAAGTTTTTTTATAATTATCATGTTGCCCTTAGGCACGGTTTAGTTATTCAAAAATAAAAAAATAGGGCGAAGCTCCAACCCTATAAAAGCCGTAGTTTCGAGTTTCAGGAACATAACCATTCCCTACTCATTAAAAACACAGCCAAATAAAAAAAACTCAAAAGCATCACAATTAGGGACTAAGAGAAAACATAATAGTGAATTAATTTTCTTAGTAAAAACCATAAATTTACACATATATTTTGTTTAATGTCAAAGAAAGTTTTCGTTTTTCGGTATTTAATGCGTATTATTGATAATTTTACTGAAAATTACCTGTAGGATTCGATTCCTCTGGCGCTGAAGCGCAGTCTATAGGGTTCGAAGGCTATCAGAAACACTTGGGCCATGTTCACTTTAAAAAAACTGGCGGGAAACTGCGGCCCCAGGTATTTATCCGGAATCGGGTTTTTTTCGTCGAATAGTTCGCCCGGAAAACTGAACAACGAGTACAAAGTTGTAAAGTATCCTTTTTTTTTTATTACCACATTTATACCATTAAATTAAAATACAATTTTATTTATGAATTGTGGAAAAGACGTAATTTACTTTTATATCATATTCATTCGGCCATTGCATTATTGTTAAAAACTGGACATAAAACGAGCGAAGTAAAATGTTGCAAAATATTTTTAGTTAATTTATTATTCCTTTGGTATACTTTACTTTACCGTTAAAAATTGTCCATATTTAAGAATACATCAGACCACTTCAACATGGATAGTAATTTTAGTTTTTTTTAGGAAATCTAGGCAAAAACCTTAAATAAATAAGCTTAAAATTGTAATTTATAATGCCGTATATTCATAATTAATTTGGCTTTTGACTCAGTTGTTCAGTATTACCAGACTTTGACTGGCTAAAAATTGACCGATTTCGATATGTTCAAGAAGTTTTGGTAGATCGATTTTTGTCCGAAGAAGCTTTTTTCAAATCGGTATCCAAACCCCTTCTTTTTTTCCGAGTGTTATCACAATGTTTACTATGGCGCGTATGTTTTAAAATTTTTTTTATACTTTCATAATATGTAATAATTTTTTATAATTCCCAAAAAAAATTGCGGCTTAATAAGTCATTGTCAGTTTTTTGACCCATTATATTTTACTGTCCATTTTTTTAAAGATTAAAGAATGGTTATGTTCCTGAAACTCGAAACTACGGCTTTTATAGGGTTGGAGCTTCTCCCTATTTTTTTTTAAATAACTAAACCGTGCCTAAGGGTAACATGATAATTATAAAAAAAATTGTGAACTAAAATTTTCTCTAAATTATTTAAGAATATTAAAAACAGTTCAAAAATGAAATGCAACTGAAATCAAACATATTTCAAAGTAGGAGCTAAATTTTGGAGATCCTACATTCGCAAACATTTGCACCTTCATCCGTTCCCGTGATTTTTTTCCTGGTTAACAGGGTGAAACCCTTGTATCACCTGGGTTAAACCTTCGTTTAACGGTGGTGGTATTTTCGTCTACTTATTTTGGTACGTTAACTCCACCGCGGTAAACTTTTCGTACCACCCAGTGCGTACCTAGATTGTACGTAACACTATTCATGGATAAACTTGCATTATTGCTACTATACTATAGGTTTTACCATTTCAATTTGCTTGCTTACTGTGCACACTAATCACGCATTATTTCTCTCTAAAAAGTGGCCCTAAAAATTCATTGAAAAAAAAAGTCTTTAATCACATTTTGATTAAATTAACGAAATAAGTAGGTTACAAAAGTGTTGCTATAATATTAGTTGATTGAACGAAAAAATTCGTAAAATTAACTTAGAAAAATCTCGTTGAAATTGATAATTGCTCTTTACATATTAAACATACAGTTTTGTCTCGTGCGGCGGTTTTTTATTTTATAATTAGATTTACCACTAGGTTTGTTTGACTAATTATATAAATATATTCTACGAAAATAATCAAATCCTACTTGTAACTGGTCAAATTCTTTCAACCTTCATTTTTTTGTTTTATGTTTATTAATAACAAAAATAATTGTTTTAAAACAAAAAAATAAGGTTCGGCCAATTTAATCCGACTCTTTTTAAAGTTTTAATATTTACCACGGGACGCTTCCTTTGATTTTGTTCTAAATATAGCAAACTTGTGAGTATATTTTGTTGGAAATATTAAATTTTTCGCTATTGTTAAAACAAAATTACTTTGCAAAGAAAAAACTCCAAAGGCGCTGATCATTTCTATGGAATTAAGATGGCAGAAACTGCTTGTGTGTGCACTGACTTTAAATCCTTAGTTTGAAGTGTGTAAAAGTTTCTGCTAGGGATTTTAAGTTTTTGCAACATTTTATGTATTTTTTTTAAAGTGTGAAATTTGCACTTTCATTTACAAAACAAATTAAGGAAGGACAGACTAAGATAAGAAATGTTTTGTCTTTTAATTAAAACAATCTTATATTTGAAAAGTAACCATAAATCACTTTTTTCTTCACCCTTAAAATGGTTAAATAAGAAAAAATATGGAAAAATGTTTGGCGAAGAAGGACTTTTCTTCTCGCCATCGCGCTGAAATTAAAATAAAAGTAAAATTTGGACGTTAAAACTATTGTTTTGAATTTTTAATTTATTATGCTTGTTAAGTATTATAAATTCTTGCTTCATGTAAACCTATTCTATGCATCCTTTAACCGGAGTTTTATAGGAAAAATTTTATTGTATGACGGGAGTTTCACTAATTTTTTATTAAGCCTTTAATAAATAAAAAAATCGTAAAAGTTACTAATTAAGTGAGCGGATCCTTTCCCGTTAAAAAATTCGTAGAAACTTACTAATTTCTACGTTATATTAACCAATCACTTTTAAGAGAGTTTGTACGACTTAGGTGATACGTAGAGTTTACCGCGCTAAGTTTACATACTACAATGATCAGACGAAGATACCACCGCCGTGAAACGAAGGTTTCAAGATTTTTTTTATCGATGTAATCTGGGAAAAAAGATCACGGGAACAGGTTAAATTGTTGTTGCCATAAACTTCATCATTATATTATCATCATCATTATTATCATCATCGTCATCATATCATATGTTGTATGTTCCAAAACCTTAAACATTTTTCGAAAAAAGTTAAAATGCACTTTACCTAAATGATTTGTGATAAGTCTTTTATTTTTCTAGAAATTTATCTCTTACATATGTATGTATATCTTATGTTAGATATTTGGCATATAAAATTATGAAGATAGTTGGTTGTACGTAAAGTGTAATATTTATATTACCTGTGCAACTGTATTTATTTTTTTTATCTGTAAAATTTATGTTTATTTTTTTTCAATTAATGTTACTTGTCAATTTATTTTACGGTTAAAAATAAATTCTAATTCTAATTCTATATCATATTAACTTGACAAAGGTTTGGACACCGCGGACCTCGGGGTCGAATCCATCCAGAGCTGAGGCGGGTATGAAGTCGAAAATCCCCACGCTCTCCGCTACATCGCCCACGTTGATGTCGCGGAACAGGGTCGTCCAAATGAGGGATCCGATCTGGATTCGCATGCGGTGGATTCGGTCGGCGTGGCGTTTATGAAGATCTCGTTTTTAGACGTGAACCAGTTTTATTTAATGGGGCGCTTGGTCCCAAGACATGATATATTCATAGACAACTCGTTTTTGAACGAAAAGTTACTGATTCATAGACATCTCAGTTTTGGACAAAAAACTGCTATTTTTGGTACAAAATTAAAAATAGACATTTTCATACACATATCGTTTTTGGAAAAGAAACCGTTTTATTATTGGGGCGTTTGGTCCAAGCATTTGATATATTGATAGACATCTCGTTTTTGAACGAGAAACGGCTAAGTTTCGTCCAAAATTTGATATATTCGTGAACATCTGGTTTCTGGACGAGAAACGGTTGTAATACTGAGCACTGGGTCCCAAAATTTATTCATAGAAATATCGTTTTTGCTTGAGAAACGGTTTCATTACTTGGGCGCTTGGACAAATTTGATATATTCACAGATACTCTGTTTTTAAATGGTGTGGGTTATCCTATTAACATTAACATCCTATTAACAAAAAACTATTAAAAAAAAACGGTGATATATTAAAAAAATCTCATTTTTTGAGCGAAAAAATGTTATACTACTGGATCGCTTGGTATAAAATTTGTTACATTCGTAGACATTTTGCTCAAAGACAAATAAAAAATTATATAGCGGAAACCATATTAATACATGCACATCTTTTTAATACGCAAATTATTTGAGCGATCTGCTATGTTAAACCGACAAAAAAACTGGTATTTCTGCAAAACGTGAAAGAAGTACGCAGTGAATTATAAAGCATGTCGTACACTTTCAAGTTTACTTTTTTACTGTAGACAAGTTTTTAATAAAGGATTTTGTTTTCAAAGCATTGAATAGAACAAATAAGAAAATTAATTTTATTTTTTGAGATGAGAGAAGAAAATTAATTTTATTTCTGGAGATGAGAGTTAGTCTTAACACCAAATAAATAATTTATAGTCAACTTGACCTATTATACTACTAATAACCGTTATTTTAAATTATACCGGAAATAACCAGCTAAATCTACTGTTTGCCAACTGCTTCGAAACGAGGAAGCTTTAAACCAAATCGACCGCAAGTGAAATAGTACAAACCATGCTGGATAGATAGACTTTGTCCGCATGATAATCATCCCAGTTATCCGGCTTCGCAAAGAAGTGAGACGTGCTTGATAGTATTACCGTGGGTGAATACTAACGGAACGGCACAAAAAAACTAAGTAGGCACGCATTTTATGGGAAAAATTTTCAGATGAAGATATCTTGCTAACAGTTCAACAGATTTATACAAAAGTTTTATTAATGTATAGAGTTTCATACTTCAATAAAATTATTGTCGAAATCAGACGTACTGTTATATGTTACCTCGAAATATGCTGTATATGCCATATACTACCTTAAAATTTTTTCCAGTGTCTTTCTATCATGTGTAAACAAACTTCAGTGATGGTTTGTCGGGGACTCTGCCTCGTTTATTGCTATTATATCGATTATAGTTTGAAGTAATAAGTCAAAATGATAAGTCGAGGTTGTGGCGCAGTGGAAGAACGCACGCCTTGGGTATTGAAGGTCCCTAGGTCCCGACTGAGACACGCTTCGTGGGGATAATATTGATATTTGTTAATGTTGTTATATGTAGTATTTGGTTGCACTCTCTAAATTTAGGGTATCTGACAATTTCGGTCAGGCCTTAATTTCGGCCACCAATTTAGGGTGTTAAAAAATTGGCTTATTTTTAAAACACAAAAGAACTAGCACAAAAGTAACTGGATGAATGTTGAATAAAGTGTTTTTGCAAAAAAATTTTATTTGTGTTTTTTTGCATTTTCATACAAAAAGTGAATTTTTTGTGATTTTCTTAATTTTTGCTTTGTGTTTAAACTGCATCAAATTTAAAACGAAGCACTATATAACTATATAACCTTAAAATATTTTCTATTCAAGACTCAAAATTGTTAATTTTCATGTTTTGATATTTTCTTCAAATTCACTTTTCAAAATAGCTTAATTTCTAGAATATTTACAAAAAAAATTTCCGCTGTACCATAAGGTACTACCGGTTGTTTGGGTTTTAGTTAAGGAATGGTGTCAACTATTTTTTATACTTCTTTTCCGTAATTTACCCGATTGCTTTTGCACATTGTATTAAGCATGCAATCTTTAGGTTTTTATATGTCTATATTTTGTAAATTAGTAATGTTTAGATTTATTGTTATGCTACTAATTATTTTGATTGTTATATGGTTGCAAGTTTTTATATTTTTATTTTTAATTAAAAACTAATTAATCATCAACTCACATTAAATTATTTGGTGTTTTTATACTATAAGTTAAAACAAAAAGTACCATCTTAAAAAATTTTAGGTTATTTTGGCGCATGCATACTAGATGTTTCATTTACTAGTTTTAAATTTATTAGTATATTATTACTTTGTTTTTACCGTTCTTTGTTTGTCTTTTTACTAATATTTTGTCAATATATTATAAGTTCCGATCTTTGTTTGTCTTTTTACTAATATTTTGTCAATATATTATAAGTTTTATAACTTGTTTCCTATAACGCACTATGGCACAATGGATTGATTATTCGCCTTTACTACAGTTGAACCTAGGTTCGACTCCTGATAAGAATAAATTTTTTTTTTAAATCCATATTTGTCTCAATTCACCGTTATTGATTTTTCAGTCACAATTCAAAAGCATGGAGAGAGTAATTTTGTCTTATTTTGCGTTTACAAATATTCTAGGTTATTTAGTCCGATAAATGATAACATAACACACTGCATGATTGAGTTTACAATATACTCACTTAGTATATTGAATATCACCGTAAAATGTACACTGTACGTACCAATGTTTTTTTGTTGTGTCGAAAAAATTATTATTTTTTTGCTGTAATTAAAATTAAATATATTTAATTTATTTTTTTAAATATGGCAAATTCAGACACAAATCCTGGAAAAAGAACGCTTGAAAGCGTTGAAACAGAGGTATTTTGTTTTTTTTTTAAATTTTTTAAGATTTATATTTATTATGTTGTAAATTCAAAATTTTTTAAAAATAAAATCAATTCTTGTATAATAATTGTTTTAGCTAGAAATTTATTAGCAAATATTAATTAACGATTTAAACATCTTAATTAAACCTAAAAAACATTGTTTTTATAAATTTATATTTTTAAAAAAAATTTTTATTCTATATAAGACTTATTAAACCTTGTTTTCCCATATTCATAAATTTGATCATAGTTAACAGTTTATGCATGCTTGTAACCAAAAATGTGCTAAGCTTATATATTTTTTATATAAGACGTTTAAAATTTATATTACAATATGCAATTTTTTATTTATTCGTTTCTAATAAAAAATCGTTAAGGTAATTTTTCTCTCGTTATTCATTATATAGCTACATTTTTGGGTTGTAATGATTTGTAATGAAGACTCCGTTGACGAAGTGCAACTTCGTTACTATTATATTGTCCATACGCGTCCGGAGAAGCACAGAAACGCGTATTTGTTAACACTTACTTGCATGTTATGCTTACTTTGTTTGAAATTATTATTAAGACATTCTCATGTCACCTCCTTTTATGTTTTCGTTTTATAACTAACTGCGCATTTTAAGATTCCGTTAATTTTGGCCACCTTAAAATTTAGGTGAAAGAACCTGCCGTTTTTGCTGTTTTTAAATATCATCGTACTACTGTATTTATAAAGAATTTTTTTTCCTCGTTTGACTTTTTTGACGTTTTTTAAGCCTATTAAAATTCAACAAAAAATACAAGTTATAAAAACTTGTTTTTTTAAGGTTTTGACATAATTATTTAATGTCTTGCTAATAACTATTAAAGTTTGCAAATGGGAAAAAATTAAGTTACATGTACCAAGAACAATACGTAAGGCTTTTTACTTTTTTGACGTTTTTTAATCCTAAAATAAAAATTCAACGAAAAATACAGGTTATAAAAACTTGTTTTTTAAGGTTTTGACATAATTATTTAATGTCTTCCTAATAACTATTAAAGTTTGCAAACGGGAAAAATTAAGTTACATGTACCAAGAACAATCGTAAGGATAAATTTGCAACCTTTAAAAATTTTCAGTGTTCATTTTGGCATTGATTATAGCCAGTTTTTTCTAGGTGGTCGAAGTTAATCGCTGGAACCTTAATTTCGGCCACTATAAAAAAAAACATTAAACCTCCACCGTTCTTTAAGTCTAATAGAAATTTTAAAATTTTGCACTGGAATAACAAAAATAGCTATCGTTTGATTTTTAGACAAAATTTTGGGTCGATTGGAAAAACCATAAAAAACTTATTCAAAAAAATAAAAAATGTGGCCGAAATTATGTCAGTTACCCTACTTTGTAATTTTTGAACCGAGACAATTATTGTTACTTTACAACTTATAAAAATTATTGTAATCTAAACAAATATAATATGACTTAATTTCGGCCAGGCCTTAATTTCGGCTACCTAGAAAATTGGTTTATTTTTAAAACAAAAGAACCAGCACAAAAGTAACTGAATGAATTTTAAATAAAGTGTTTTTGCAAAAGTGTGTTTTTCTGCATTATCAACATTAATTTTTTGTGCTTTTCCTAATTTTCGCTTTCGTGTTTAAACTGCATCAAATTTAGAACGAAGCACTATATAACCTTAAAATAACTCCTATGTTTAAATACATAGGAGTTATTTTAAGATACATAAATAACATACATAAATAGCTCCTATGGCGCAAAATTGTAATTTTCGTGTTTTAAGAGGTTATTTAAACTAAGGTTTTAACACAATTTTTTAAAGTCTTGCTAATAACTATTAAATTTTGCAAACGGGAAAAAATAAAGTTATATGTACAAAGAACAATACGTAAGGATAAATTTGCTACCTTTAAAAATTTTTACTGTTCGTTTTGGTAATAGTTATAGCAAGTTTTTTCTAGGTGGCCGAAGTTAATGGCTCGCGCCTTAATTTCGACCACTATAAAAAAACTTTAAACCTCCAATGATCTTTAAGTGTAACAAAATTTTAAAATTTTGCACTGGAATAACAAAAATGAATGGTTTGATTTTTAGACAAAATCTTGGGTCGATTGGAAAAACCAGAAAAAACTTATTCAAAAAAATAAAAAAAGGTGGCCGAAATTAAGTCAGCTACCCTAATTGTTACATTTTTACCAATTACTTATTATTGTTGGTTTTTCAAAAATTACTTTGTTGAAAAATGTATAAATTATTTTCTCGGTTCAAAATTCCAAAAACAGGCTTTCGGAAATCTATTAAGTGACTTTAGAGAGCAGTTAGTTCTGAGTAACATAGTACTTGCGTATCCTGTTTTATTAATTCAATAGTTATTGAAAACTTGTTTAATTTATTTAATTCTGAAATTCTGAAATATTTTTCGGAATTGTAAAAAATAATGAAAACGTGTTTAATAAATCGCATTTTTACCCGCGTTTCTTTTCTATCAATAGAGTTTTTAATGGTTTTTTTTGCTCGTGAGTTTTTAAAATTTTCGCTGCGTATATAACAATTTTTTTTTTGTTTTTATTGAAAATATTGTTAAAACCTTATTTAAATTATTAATACATCGTAATCTTGAAAATAGAAAATACATGTGTAATTGAAGAACCCTGAATTGAGTCCTTACTGAGACACTCTATAATGGTGATAATAATGATTGTTAGCCATTTTTTAGATTAGTATTCGCCCATACGTACTATGCGAGAGGGTGCGTTTTTAATTAGAGTCGAATTTAACTTGTAAGCCAGCAAGAAATGGGCCAAGTAGTTAATCTAAAACAAATCCCGAATTACAACGGTTTTAAAAACACTTTAAAGGATAGCTTTTTTTAGCATTCAATAATTTTAGTTCACTTTTAGCCTTATTAAAAACCGTATGTTTTATCAAAACACTTAAAAAAGTAAACAAACAGAAAATACGCAAAAATAGACCTGAAAATTTTCTTCCAATCCATCTTCGGTGATAAGAACGGGATCTTGCTTCACTCCGGCATTTAAAATCAGTACAGAGAGGTTCGAATACGTTCTTTTAAGATTTTCAGCTAAACTGAAACAAAAAGGAAATATGAGCCTAATTAGCATAATGAAAATTGTGTCGGAGGTCTCGCCACGAAACCACCTAATTACATAGGAACATTTTTGAAACTTGAAATACTACAAATAATAAAACATCGAACAACTACACATAATAAGACAAACAATTTGTAAATATTCCGCTTTCCCGGGAAATCTTATGTATTGTGTATCTTAGGTTTTGTATGTTTGTTAATAAGAGAGAAGGAAGGGTTTATGTGATGTTACTTAATCAGGGAAGA
>JASAMX010010888.1:0-19840 GCA_030248175.1 Microlaimidae sp. YZB2_3 | reverse complement strand
ATGTACTTCGTTCAGTTACATATGCTGGGAGGATGCGTTTCGGATTTCTACATCAAAAAAAGTATTACAATGTGACAAGAATATATAAGAGAAGAATGTACCTCTCAATACAAAAAAATCGCACCCATCCGTCCATCGTTTTGCCATAAAAAAGTCCCCCCGGGGGTACATAACCCCCCCCCCCGGGGGAGTATATAAACCCCCGGGGGAGTATATAAACCCCCCGGGGGAGCATATAAACCCCCCAGGAGTGTCTGGACCCCCCGGGGAGATATGTAGACCCCCCGGGGAGTATGACCCCCCGGGGAAGTATATAGACCCCCCCGGGGGAGTATAGACCCCCGGGGAGCACGAGCCCCCCCCCCCCCCGGGGGAGTGTATATGCTTCCCCCAAAATTTAAAAAAAAATTTTTTTTTAAATTTTCGGGGGAGCACGTGTGCGCTCCCCGGGGGCTATGCTCCCCCGGGGGGTCTCTGTGCTCCCCGGGGGGGTCTGTGTCTCTCCCCCGGGGGGTCTCTGTGCTCCCCCCGGTCTGTGTGCTCCCCGGGGGGGTCTATATACTCCCCCTGGGGGGTTATATGCTCCCCGGGGGGTTTATACTACCCCGGGGGGGGGTTTATATACTCCCCCGGGGGGTTTTGGTACCCCCAGGGGGTACATGAAGGCCCCGGGGAGGTTTTTTATGGCAAACCGATAGCGAATGAGTGCGATTTTTTGTATTGAATGGTACATTCCTCTCTTATATATTCTTGATTGTGATAAATCTTATGCCGTTAAAAATATAACAGATAAGTACGTTTATGCTGTTTAAAATGCACGAAATCGCGTTGAAGAAATTGATGGTAGTCATTAATACTTTTATTTAAAACCAGCCAACCAGTATAATTCGAACAAAAAATAAACTTGCGATTTATCACGATATAAAAAATTTGGGAAATTCTATTATTATAGCTTTATTTTTAAGTTATTGTGCTTCTAGCTGTTCACGTGCATCTATTTTTCTTTTATTCTTCGAAATGTTAGTTTTTTAATTATGTAATTTATCAAAAATTATAAACGAAGTTCTATCAATTTTCAGGATGAATTATAATATTAAGTCTTTCATTTCATTTTGTTGTACTTGCATTAAATTAAACAGTAAAGTTAAATAATGTCATCGTTTTTTGTATCAGCTACTGCAAAACAACGAAAAATGTTAAGAAATTAAAAAAAGTTTTAATATTGATTTTTGGAAATAAATGCAAAATAAAAACTGATTTAAGACAAACAAAAATATGTTCTTTAATTTTTATTGTTCGAAAAAAAATTAATTTGAACAATTCCAGCTTATTTTGAAAATCTTCAAGCAGATATTTATATTTTATTATATTATAGACTATATTATAGACTATATTAGATTTAAAAAATGATGCTGCCCTGAAAATTCTACAGTAACAGTCTGAGTTTACATGTTAACTTTTTGTGATTTTGAACTTGGTACTACTAATGATAATATTTTGCATTTGTACGTGACTTTTTATTAAAAACCACTCAGAAATTTTGGGTTTAGTTTACCACTCTGCAAAAAAAATCACAAAGATCTGCAAAAAAAACCAGCAAATTTTTTCATACTGACCATAAAAACGCATACGTATAAAAATCTTTTCCAGATTCCCTGTATGTTTTTGAGCTTTTGAGGTAGCTGTTAAAACAAACAAGAGTGATTGCTTGTGTGAGTGAGTGAGTTATAAACAAAAAAAGTGATTGCCTTGAAGGTGACCCTTTAAATTTCAAAACATTCTACTAATATACGATTTTAATTCTAAAACATGCAGTGGAATTTATTTTTGTACATAAAATAGTTATAATACTATACTATTTTATTTTTTTGTTTTTGGTTTTTATTTGCGTTTATGTATTTTTAGGCAGATTTGATTTTATTACTTAAATTTAAATACTAACAGAAAGTTCCAAATTAAAAAAAAGATTTTTATACAACTTTCGAAATTTATTTTAAATAGTTTAGTGTGATCACAGCGTTATAATTCTGATCATACTTTGAAATTCTACAAATTTTAATTAATTTAGCAAAATGCTTTTTTTTTCTAATTAATATTTTTCATTTGAAAAATAACTCCAAGTAGTCCATTTTTATTTATTTCGCATAGCTTAAATATTAAACAAAATAAAAATATAATTTAAAAAATAATTTTAAATTCTGCTTATATTTATATAAAATATCACGACTAATTTATATTTAGTATTTTTAATGTTCCACATACAAAACTAATAAAATAGAAATTATTGCAAAATAAAATACCATTTATTTGTAATGTTTATCAGAGAATATGCATGTACAGACTTTTTATTCTTTTGTATATAGACTTTATATCCAGAAATTTTTTCTATTAAAAATGAATCAAGATGTAGCCTCAATTTACCTAATGGTGTTTTTAAAAATTTTATTTTATACCAAATAATTTTTTTTTAAACAGAATGTATATGAATTAATCATTAGTCATTCAGTAAAATAGCGAAAAAAAGTAGGAATGAGCTAGAGGACACACTAAGGAGCTCTACCATCTGGGACCTTTTAGCTTCCCTGGAGAAAACAAATTGCAATGAAACGAAATTAAACAAGTATTATAGAGTATTTTAACGAGCTTAAAAAAAGCTAAACTATTTGTTTTTATTATTAAAGAACGTATATGCGAAGAACCGAAAAGGCGCCGTTATAATGAAAAAAAAGCGAGCCACTTAAATAATTTGCCTTGTGTTTGGATTTGTTGGGAAATATGTTACAAACATTTTTGCAATAATATTTAATATGTAAAGTAGTGATGTTGCAACCCTCCCCAATTATGCTCTGTAGCTTCGGCCATTTGAAACGGCCTCTAAAATAAGCGATTTCAAGCTTAGTAAAGCTTGTTTAAGCTGGAAATATGTTTAAAATTATGTTGATCGCATTTAACAGTGATCCTTATTAAATTAATAAATTTAAACAAAATAAAAGCTTCGAAGCTCCTGAAAGAAAAGCTCCGCTCCTAAACTTTGGTTCTCGGAGTTCTGGGGGAACACCAATAAACCTGAAGTCTTTGAAGCTGAAATCATGATTCTAGGACACGAGGGTACTAGACACGAGGGTACAGAGCTAAGAAAAAATACGTTTGCCAAAAATATGTAATTTTTTTAGACTAAATGAGCTGAGCTGAATTAAATTTTAATCGTTTGAACGTGTAGACAATTAAACGTTACATAAAACCGCTTGGCATTTAATCATAAATACCATTTTTTCTTGTTTAAATATAATACAAGTTAGTAATAAAAAACTACGTAAATTGTTTAAAAAACATCATACTAAAACACGAAATTTTTAAAGGTATTTTTACACACAGTTTATACCATCGCTTTTTAATGAAACCAATGATAATGTTTGAAGCTATTTCCAAATCTCTGGAGCTTCGAAACCCTGTCTCTAAAAAACCCAAAGAATTAAGGTTTACGGAAAAAAACACCCCTGGCAAAGGCGGAAAAAAAGCACCCGTGCACAAGGCGGAAAAAAGCACCCGACAGGAGCGCGCGACAAATATTACGTGTTTATTTAGCGGTGTTTATTTATTACGTTATCAGTATTATGTATAAAACTTTTTGCTTGTAGTTTTTGAAAATTTTAACGTTATTATTTTATTAATTTCTGCAATAATGTTCTAAAAACAATTAACACAGACTTTTCTGAAAACGGACGTTTTTTTACTATTATCGTAGATGGCCCTTACAACTTCGGTTTTTTTCATGTAAATTACATGTAAATTATCAAATTTTCCCAACGCTGGTTCGGTAGAATTTATGAATGCCGAATACAGTTACTGAAACTTTAAAAGGTCGCTGTTTCGCAACTTCAAACGATTTTAACGATTATAATAAAATTTGGAAAACTAGCTAATCATAAAATTAATCTTGTGTATTGATTGAATATTAAATAAAAACTAAAATTGTTTTGTCCAATTAATTTAAACGAGTTGACCGAATTAAACGAGTTATTTCGTATTTCTTATGTAGTATTGGACAATTAAATAAAAATTAAAAGAAAAAAACGGAAACGAAAAGACTATCAACTGATATTCATAAAACTGTGACCTGGGTCTATACAAGAACTGGGTCGTCTCCCTGTCATAAGAGTACGGCACGAAACAGTACCACATAATAGTCCCGGGTTTCACAAAAGAGTACGCACGAAACAGTACTGGAACAAAAGAGTACGGCACAAAAAGAGTACGGACGCAAAAGAGTACTGTGATATTGCGTGCAGAAACTAGCTGATTTTAGTGATTCAAATGAAAATTTGCATATTTAAGAAATTAATTTGATTCTAGGACACGAGGGTACTGGACACGAGGGTACTGGACACGAGGATACTTGACACGAGGGTACTGGACACGAGGGTACTGGACACGAGGGTACTGGACACGAGGGTACTGGACACGAGGGTACTGGACACGAGGGTACTGAGCAAAGAAAAAATACGTTTGCCACAAATATGTAAATATTTTAAGCTGAATGAGCTGAACTAAATTTTAATTATAAGTCGGTTCGTTTTTAATTATGAATAACATTTTGCTTGCTTTAATATAATGCAATTTAATAATAAAAAAACTTCGTGTATTGTTAAAAAAAACATCATACTAATTAAACGAAATTTCTAAAGGTCATTTTACACAGAATTTATACAACGGACTTTTAATAAAAACAATAGTAATGTTTAAAACTTTCTCCAAAGCTGTGGAGCTTCGAATCAAAACTCTCCATTTGCAAAAAAATAACAGAATTAATATTAAACAATCATGAGTGGAATCAGAACGCAAAGAATTTATTTAATTACTGTTTTTTTCTAATATACATACTCGTATGAAAATACGAAGCGAATTGCACAGTTTTTTGCTGTAATTTTTTTATTTAGACTCTTTTCATCGACTCTTGATTAAATTAATTGATTTTTTTTGATAAAATCTTTAGAAAAAATAACTTCCGCAAAAATAGATTTCAGTAGTAGAACTGTAAAAAATAATCTTTTTGGCTTTTTTTGTCCACTCTAGCTTGGGAAATCACTTGAACACATGTTGACCATTTAAAACAAGACAAACAAAATGTGCTTTTGAAACCCAAAAACATACAAATGATAGATTTTTTATGTATGATATTTTATGCAATTACATTCAAGTATAGAGTCGTGGGTAAAATAATCCAACAACGGATGTTTGGGAGTCTTTAAAGCCCACTATTGCACATTAAACTTTATTTTCCTAAGCCTAAGCAAAACCCAAGAAATAAGCTAAACTTTCTGATAATATTTTAATTTAATAGTGTGCTTTTAAAAAATACCGAATAATTTAGTTTTAAAAAAGGCAAGCAATTGTTTTTTGGAAAATATTTTACTGAAATGTTTTTGCAAGGTTATTAATAGCAGTATTAATTGCAATTACTTTTGCAATTATTTTTTTTTCAAAGGCATTATTAAGAATTTATTTTTTCTACACACCACGAAAAATAACCACAAAAATGTTTTGACAGCACAATCAAAGCATAACAGCAACCTTAATGTTTATTATCTTTCGAGTCGTCCCATAGCTTTTCAGCATTTTTAAAGCTAGTTATTTTTTTTAAAAATGCACGAAAATGTAGACAAATAACACGAAAATGTTTTAATGTTGTGAAATTATTATTTTTGTTTTATGTCTTCTCAATAATTTTTTCTTATAATCTTACCTTTTATAAGTCAGTTAAACAAAGTTTTTGTATTTGTTTGGATGTTTATCCCGCTTTATGCGGGAAAGTTATGTTTTTTGCTCGTCAGTACCCTCGTGTCCAGTACCCTCGTGTCCCCCCCTTGCATAATGAGTCGATTTTGCTGCGAGGTTGTGGTGAACGCAATATTTTTAAGCCCAGTATCCTTCGTGTCCAGTACCCTCGTGTCCAGTACCCTCGTGTCCAGTACCCTCGTGTCCCGTTCCCATTTACGCATATTAAAGTATAATTTTTGAACCGTGGTAATGTTGGTAATTATTTTTGTTCCATTCTTTTTTCTGTCGCGCTTAGGTTATTAGAAGTAAGCACACAAACGGTGTATAAAAAATTATCGTGTAGTAAAAGATAGGCATTTCGGACTTTTATCTTAAAGTAAAAAAAGTAACGGATTTTGATTATTTTTAATCGTATGTTTTTAAATGCTAATAAATTACGTTTTGACATTTGCGAAAAAAATTAATCGATTGAAATAAAAATACATTTTTTAAAATAAAAATCCAGAGTTTTTTTCGTTTTTTTAACTAAATCAAAGTTGTTAATTATGTTATGTGTGCCTTAGTTCTTTGAGATACTCCGAAAAAACGATTATTAAAACAAAAAAGTCAGAATCTCGACTTATTATTTCTTACTCCAATTTATGAAATTTTAAAAAGTTTATGTTACTTATAGCCATTCTTTTACAATCGATTTTTGTATTATCATTGTTTTAGAAACTTTGAGTCCGCAAAAAATAAGAAAAATTAAAATACTTAAACTTTAATTATATGTAAATTATTTTAAAATTTACTGGTAGGTAAGCCTATGGTTTTTTTCTGTTTTGTAAAAACTAAGTTATTTAAAGAAAGAAATTAAAAAAAATCTTAGACAACAAATTACGCTTCATTACTAATGTTCCTTCCTATTATCTGCAGTTGGCTCATGTTCCCTTCAAGGTTTCTTATGTCTAAATGAAACAATTTGAAACATATTTAACTTGAAAAATGTTTTAAGTTATTTTCTCTTTTAGGAATATTTTGTATAAAGTTTTTAGAAATTTAGTGAAAAATGATAATTTAAAAACAGTTTTGACAGAAATTCCAAAAAAACAAAAACAGTTTTATTAAACAAAAAATAAAATATTTAATAAAAATCAGTTTTAAAACCTATTGCAGAATTTAAAATTGTAACTTTCTCATTTGTTTTGTATACATCATAAAACCAACATATAGTTATACAGAGAAAGGAAGTTTAACTTCACAATTGATTATATTTTTTAATTAGGGTAGAATACATGATTTATTTGGGCCTATAACAAATAAACATGTTCCCTGTGGACTCCGGAACGCCGGTTTTTAAGAGCCCTTGCAGAATCTTCATAAACACACGGGGCGCCAGTTTATTTTCAAAATAATTTAGCATATAATTAAAGAGTAATATTTTAATTTTTCTATACAATATTTTTTGCGGACATCAAACTTTTTAACAATGATAAATACATAAATACATTATAAATAAAAAATAACCTTGTAAAAGAATGGCTATAATAACATAAACTTTTTAAAATTAAATAAAATTGGAGGATGAAATAATAAGTGCGCAGATTCTGACTTTTTTGTTTTAATAATCGTTTTTTCGGAGTATGATAACTTAATAGCACACATAACATAATTAACAACTTTGATTTAGATAAAAAAAAACGAAAAAACTCTGGATTTTTATTTTTAAAAAAATGTATTATTATTTCAATCGATTAATTTTTTTCGCAAAAGTCAAAACGTGATTTATTAGCATTTAAGAACATACGATTAAAATAAAAAAAAGTTATTTTTTTATTCAAGATAAATCCGAAATGCCCATCTTTTACTACACGATAATTTTTATACACCGTTTGTGTGCTTACTTCTAATAACCTAAGCGCGACAGAAAAAAGAATGGAACAAAAATAATTACCAACATTACCACGGTTCAAAAATTATACTTTAATATGCGTAAATGGGAACGGGACACGAGGGTACTGGACACGAGGGTACTGGACACGAGGGTACTGGACACGAAGGTACTGGGCTTAAAAATATTGCGTTCACCACAACCTCGCAGCAAAATCGACTCATTATGCAAGGGGGGACACGAGGGTACTGGACACGAGGGTACTGACGAGCAAAAAACATAACTTTCCCGCATAAAGCGGGATAAACCTTTGTTTAACTGACTTATAAAAGGTAAGATTATAAGAAAAAATTATTGAGAAGACATAAAACAAAAATAATAATTTCATAACATTCAAGGATTTTCGTGTTATTTGTCTACATTTTTGTGCATTTTAAAAAATAATAACTAGCTTTAAAAATGCTGAAAAGCTATGGGACGACTCGAAAAATAATAAACATTAAGGTTGCTGTTATGCTTTGATTGTGCTGTCAAAACATTTTTGTGGTTATTTTTCGTGGTGTGTAGAAAAATGAATTTTTAATAAAGCCTTCGGAAAAAAATAATTGCAAATAATTCTTGTATTAATAACCTTGCAAAAACATTTTAGTAAAATATTTTCCAAAAAACAATTGCTTGCCTTTTTTAAAACTAAATTATTCGGTATTTTTTAAAAGCACACTATTAAATTAAAATATTATCAGAAAGTTTAGCTTATTTTTTGGGTTTTGCTTAGGCTTAGGAAAATAAAGTTTAATGTGCAATAGTGGGCTTTAAAGACTCCCAAACATCCGTTGTTGGATTATTTTACCCACGACTCTATACTTGAATGTAATTGCATAAAATATCATACATAAAAAATCTATCGATTTGTATGTTTTTGGGTTTCAAAAGCACATTTTGTTTGTCTTGTTTTAAATGGTCAACATGTGTTCAAGTGATTTCCCTAAGCTAGAGTGGACTAAAAAAGCCAAAAAGATATTTTTTACAGTTCTACTACTGAAATCTATTTTTGCGGAAGTTATTTTTTCTAAAGATTTTATCAAAAAAAATCAATTAATTTAATCAAGAGTCGATGAAAAGAGTCTAAATAAAAAAATTACAGCAAAAAACTGTGCAATTCGCTTCGTATTTTCATACGAGTATGTATATTAGAAAAAAACAGTAATTAAATAAATTCTTTTCGTTCTGATTCCACTCATGATTGTTTAATATTAATTCTGTTATTTTTTTGCAAATGGAGAGTTTTGATTCGAAGCTCCACAGCTTTGGAGAAAGTTTTAAACATTACTATTGTTTTTATTAAAAGTCCGTTGTATAAATTCTGTGTAAAATGACCTTTAGAAATTTCGTTTAATTAGTATGATGTTTTTTTTAACAATACACGAAGTTTTTTTATTATTAAATTGCATTATATTAAAGCAAGCAAAATGTTATTCATAATTAAAAACGAACCGACTTATAATTAAAATTTAGTTCAGCTCATTCAGCTTAAAATATTTACATATTTGTGGCAAACGTATTTTTTCTTTGCTCAGTACCCTCGTGTCCAGTACCCTCGTGTCCAGTACCCTCGTGTCCAGTACCCTCGTGTCCAGTACCCTCGTGTCCAGTACCCTCGTGTCAAGTATCCTCGTGTCCAGTACCCTCGTGTCCAGTACCCTCGTGTCCTAGAATCAAATTAATTTCTTAAATATGCAAATTTTCATTTGAATCACTAAAATCAGCTAGTTTCTGCACGCAATATCACAGTACTCTTTTGCGTCCGTACTCTTTTGTGCCGTACTCTTTTGTTCCAGTACTGTTTCGTGCGTACTCTTTTGTGAAACCCGGGACTATTATGTGGTACTGTTTCGTGCCGTACTCTTATGATAGGGAGCCACCCAGTCTCGTATAGACCCAGTTCAAAGTTTTATGAATATCAGTTGATAGTCTTTTCGTTTCCGTTTTTTTCTTTTAATTTTTATTTAATTGTCCAATACTACATAAGAAATACGAAATAACTCGTTTAATTCGGTCAACTCGTTTAAATTAATTCGACAAAACAATTTTAGTTTTTATTTAATATTCAATCAATACACAAGATTAATTTTATGATTAGGTAGTTTTCCAAATTTTATTATAATCGTTAAAATCGTTTGAAGTTGCGAAACAGCAACCTTTTAAAGTTTCAGTAACTGTATTCGGCATTCACAAATTCTACCAAACCAGCGTTGGGAAAATTTGATAATTTACATGTAATTTACATGAAAAAAACCGAAGTTGTAAGGGCCATCTACGATAATAGTAAAAAAACGTCCTTTTCAGAAAAGTCTGTGTTAATTGTTTTTAGAACATTATTGCAGAAATTAATAAAATAATAACGTTAAAATCTTCAAAAACTACAAGCAAGAAGTTTTATACATAATACTGAGAACGTAATAAATAAACACCGCTAAATAAACACGTAACATTTGTCGCGCGCTCCTGTCGGGTGCTTTTTTTCCGCCTTGTGCACGGGTGCTTTTTTTCCGCCTTTGCCACGGGTGTTTTTTTCCGTAAACCTTAATTCATTGGGTTTTTTAGAGACAGGGTTTCGAAGCTCCAGAGATTTGGAAATAACTTCAAACATTATCATTGTTTTCATTAAAAAGCGATGGTATAAACTGTGTGTAAAATAACCTTTAAAAATTTCGTGTTTTAGTATGATGTTTTTTAAACAATTTACGTATTTTTTTATTATTAACTTGTATTATATTTAAACAAGAAAAATGGTATTTATGATTAAATGCCAAGCGGTTTTATGTAACGTTTAATTGTCTACACGTTCAAACGATTAAAATTTAATTCAGCTCAGCTCATTTAGTCTAAAAAAATTACATATTTTTGGCAAACGTATGCCTAGAATCATGATTTCAGCTTCAAAGACTTCAGGTTTATTGGTGTTCCCCCAGAACTCCGAGAACCAAAATTTAGGAGCGGAGCTTTTCTTTCAGGAGCTTCGAAGCTTTTATTTTGTTTAAATTTATTAATTTAATAAGGATCACTGTTAAATGCGATCACCATAATTTTAAACATATTTCCAGCTTAAACAAGCTTTACTAAGCTTGAAATCGCTTATTTTAGAGGCCGTTTCAAATGGCCGAAGCTACAGAGCATAATTGGGGAGGGTTGCAACATCACTACTTTACATATTAAATATTATTGCAAAAATGTTTGTAACATATTTCTCAACAAATCCAAACACAAGGCAAATTATTTAAGTGGCTCGCTTTTTTTCATTATAACGGCTCCTTTTCGGTTCTTCGCATATACGTTGTTTAATAATAAAAACAAATAGTTTAGCTTTTTTTAAGCTCGTTAAAATACTCTATAATACTTGTTTAATTTCGTTTCATTGCAATTTGTTTTCTCCAGGGAAGCTAAAAGGTCCCAGATGGTAGAGCTCCTTAGTGTGTCCTCTAGCTCATTCCTACTTTTTTTTGCTATTTTACTGAATGACTAATGATTAATTCATATACATTCTGGTTCAAAAAAAATTATTTGGTACAAAATAAAATTTTTAAAAACACCATTAGGTAAATTGAGGCTACATCTTGATTAATTTTTAATAGAAAAAATTTCTGGATATAAAGTCTATATACAAAAGAATAAAAAGTCTATACATGCATATTCTCTGATAAACATTACAAATAAGTGGTATTTTATTTTGCAATAATTTCTATTTTATTAGTTTTGTATGTGGAACATTAAAAATACTAAATATAAATTAGTCGTGATATTTTATATAAATATAAGCAGAATTTAAAATTATTTTTTAAATTATATTTTTATTTTGTTTAATATTTAAGCTATGCGAAATAAATAAAAATGGACTCCTTGGAGTTATTTTTCAAATGAAAAATATTAATTAGAAAAAAAAGCATTTTGCTAAATTAATTAAAATTTGTAGAATTTCAAAGTATGATCAGAATTATAACGCTGTGATCACACTAAACTATTTAAAATAAATTTCGAAAGTTGTATAAAAATCTTTTTTTTAATTTGGAACTTTCTGTTAGTATTTAAATTTAAGTAATAAAATCAAATCTGCCTAAAAATACATAAACGCAAATAAAAACCAAAAACAAAAAAATAAAATAGTATAGTATTATAACTATTTTATGTACAAAAATAAATTCCACTGCATGTTTTAGAATTAAAATCGTATATTAGTAGAATGTTTTGAAATTTAAAGGCTCACCTTCAAGGCAATCACTCTTTTTGTTTATGACTCACTCACTCACACAAGCAATCACTCTTGTTTGTTTTAACAGCTACCTCAAAAGTTCAAAAACATACAGGGAATCTGGAAAAGATTTTTATACGTATGCGTTTTCATGGTCAGTATGAAAAAATTTGCTGGTTTTTTTTTTGCAGATCTTTGGGATTTTTTTTGCAGAGTCGTAAACTAAACCCAAAATTTCTGAGTGGTTTTTAATAAAAAGTCACGTACAAATGCAAAATATTATCATTAGTAGTACCAAGTTCAAAATCACAAAAAGTTAACATGTAAACTCAGACTGTTACTGTTGAATTTTCAGGGCAGCATCATTTTTTAAATCTAATATAGTCTATAATATAGTCTATAATATAATAAAATATAAATATCTGCTTGAAAATTTTCAAAATAAGATGGAATTGTTCAAATTAATTTTTTTTTGAACAATGAAAATTAAAGAACATATTTTTGTTTGTCTTAAATCAGTTTTTATTTTCCATTTATTTCCAAAAATCAATAGTAAAACTTTTTTTAATTTCTTAACATTTTTCGTTGTTTTGCAGTAGCTGATACAAAAAACGATGACATTATTTAACTTTACTGTTTAATTTAATGCAAGTACAACAAAATGAAATGAAAGACTTAATATTATAATTCATCCTGAAAATTGATAGAAATTCGTTTATAATTTTTGATAAATTACATAATTAAAAAACTAACATTTCGAAGAATAAAAGAAAAATAGATACACGTGAACAGCTAGAAGCACAATAACTTAAAAATAAAGCTATAATAATAGAATTTCCCAAATTTTTTATATCGTGATAAATCGCAAGTTTATTTTTTGTTCGAATTTTTCAGCAATACGTAACTGAACGAAGAACAAAAAAAAAATTACGTATTGCTCTTTTTAAAAATTAACAACACACACAAAACTGTAAACACATGTTTTTCTTATTTTTTAAATACTTTACAAAACTTCGAGCGTATTAATAACTAAATAATAAAAATACTTAATAACATAAATTTTTTAACGGCGTAATTCTTCACACAACCTCTTAAGAGGCTAATTAAAAAAAAAACAAATAAAAAACTGGAAGACAGCTGAGGTGTGAACATTGTATCTCAGCTGTGAAAAATTGATTTTATGCCAGGACTCTTTTGTGCCAACTTCAGCGCTCGCAGCGCTTGGGCGCATGAATGCATTTTCTCCAGGACTCTTTTGTGCCGGGACTCTTTTGTGCCAGGACTCTTTTGTGCCAGCTGCGATTTTTTTCAGGACTTTTTTGTGCCGGCACTCTTTTGTGCCGGACCCAGAATATTTCATATTGCGAAAATTTGCATATTGCTACCATACAGCTTTAACCATTTCAATTTGCTAGCTCACTGGGCACTATTCGCGTACAAAAAATTATGTATGACGGAAGTGCCACTTAGGTCATGCGTAGAGTTCACTTAGGTCTTAGGTCATGTGTAGAGTTTGCGGTAAGGTTTACGTACAACATTGGTCATACGAAAATACTACCACCGTGAGACAAAGGTTTCACCTTTGTCGTACAAAAGTTTCGCGGTTGTAACGGGGGATTATGCCATCACTGGAACGGGTTTAAATCCAAATGGTGTTTTTACTTTTATGTAGGTTTTACTTGCACTATAGTTAAACAAGAAAATTAAATTTTTTGATAAAAATGACTTTTGTAACGCTTGGTATTTAATGCATCGAACCCACTTTTTTCAGTATTCTCTTGTCCTATAATCTTATATTTTCCAAAAAACGGACGTGCGATTATTAAACTGACGCGCGCTCTTTGGACGAATGTGCAGGCTTTGGACGAACCCGTATGTTTTGGATTTGAGGTTTTTAGAGCCGAGCACTAATAGAGCTGGAGCTTAAAGCCGAATGTGTGAATTTGCTAAAACCTATACCTGAGCGAAAGCCTAAAACTAACCCCAAACCATTTTTTGTTTAAATTTTCGCCTCAAATTCTTATTTTCGGAAGTCCAACTTCCTAAAATTATTCAAAGGCTCCAAGTTTCCTTTTTACATCTTCAAAGGCCCTAAACTCTTTGTACAGTATTAAAACGGACTTCCAAATACAAAATTCTTAACATTTAAAAAAATCTAAAAAGAAACTATTATTAAAAATCCGTAAGTTTTACACAAAAAATTATTAGAATAAGTAAAGAATTTTTATTGAGCGTGCTCAACTCGAAAGCAAAGGGTAGATTCTGGTTTGGTAACTCTGGTAAACTGTTATGGTAACTCTGATGATGATAAAATAAATTATCGTTTAGTTAGACAAAAATTTATTTTGAATTAAAAAAATGTCCAGCTTCAGGTTAAAAGTTTGATAACAATTTTTTAAGAAAAGTAACAGATATTTTGCAAATTTTATAATCGCACATAAAATTCGCAAACTCTTATATTTGTCAGACAATTCTGGCAAAATTTATGTGAGAAATTTTAGCGTGCAGCCGAAGATTCTCCTGAATTAATTGCTATTTTCAAAACATAAAACAGAGCTTGTTTTTTTTAAAATTAATCTAAAATACCCATAAAGAACAAGCTAAACAATTATTTTCTTTAAAGTATGTATACATAACAAATACCGGTTTATACATTTCTCTCTATTGATCAAAACAATAAAACCAGAACTAACGGACTAAAATTAAACGGTTTCTATTCCTGATTAGTCATATCTACATATTTTTATTCAGGTCGTATTGTTAACATATGGAATAAGCTCCATCCGACTTAGTATTATCAACATTTCTAAACAATTTTTACCTGAAGTTTCTCGGTATGCTATATAGTTTGTTGTTATAAGCTCATATCATTTTATGCAATTTTTTTTATATATTACGTTTGCTTGTATTTTGCAACATGTTATCTTTTGTAAAATGATTTATTCTTTTCCCCATAGTATTTTTTTAAAATTTTTTTTGTGATCTTTGTACAACCCTTTTAGCTAACTTTTTACCACCTTTTATGCTTATTTTACTTTTTAGGTTTTGACCATAGATGGCGGTGCTGAGATTTTACATAAAACCGCAGCCATGTATGAACAAATTTAAGTCCCCCAACCAGAATTGGGAAACTATTTCCCATAACCAATTGGCGCTTCACACTACCGTGGAGGTGATTGGCTAATACCCAATGGACCATTTATGATTAAGTGACCCCTTGTGACTGAGTGTTAACTCAGCACGGTTACATAACATAACACAACTCCCCCCCTTGACTTTTCAGAGAAAAGTCGGAGCGAAGACGCATGGGCTACTTATTACCTGTTCCACCCATGCCTACTGGCCATGCATTTTATAACCGGTTGGCGTTTATTTTATTTTGTGTTACTGTTTTTATACATTTTTTACGTCTATTTATCTTATTTTTATTATTTTTATTTTTACTTAATTAAATAATGCATTTTTGACGTGGATAGCTAGTGTTTTAAGCCTGAGACAAAAGTTTTACCAGCACCTGTCCTGCCGCGGAAACTAGAAAAGACTTACCCGAAAATTTACGGGGGTTCGGCGGGGTCCCACGCTACAAAATTTTTAATTAAAAAAAGTGTTCATTATTCAAGATACAAATGCAAAAATGAAAAAAAAAATTTTTTGGTTATGAATTTTATTAATGTTTTGTATTTTTGACATGTATTTTATTGGTGTCATTTGGAGACTGTGGACGATAACAACTTTTACAGAAAAATTAATGTCAAAAGTTGAATCAGCAGGTCTAATTACTTTAATAAAAATTAAGTATAGAAAAGATCTGCCGTCAAAATCTAACTGTGGTGTTCTACCTTAATTAAGCATAAATGATTTTGTTTTTGGTTGTTTAATAACCCCGTCATACATCCTATGTTAACCCAAGGCTGTGCATTAAATTGTATTAAAAACTGCGCAGTAGATAATTTTGCAAATTTTTGATTGATGCATAAAAATTGTAAATTCATATTCAAAAACGTTTCCATACTATGTGCACATGTACATGTGTTTAAAATTTGTAAAACGCCATTAAAAATTTATTTTTCATAAAAAATCATTTTTTTCATAAGACCATAGTATTTTTTCATTTTTTATGCAATGCACACGCGTTTTTTTTTTTTTTTGTTAAAACCGCAATATTTTTTGCTGGTTTTTTTATACAATGAAAGCGTTTATCCAAAAACCGTATTTTTGATTGCTTTTTTTTAAATGCGCGCATTCCCGCGCGTTTTTTTTATAGAGAATCACGAAAATTACTTTAATGTACACAAAGGTCTCGAGAAGAATTGAAAATATATTGTATAAGACCGGAAAAAATGAAAAAGAACTAAGTATTTACAACCAGCTGTTTATTTTTCAATAAATGTTTCATGTTTAATTGTTATTTTCATGTATTATGATCTTGTTTTTTTTGTTAATCAAAGCCATATACAAATTATTTTTAAATCTTTTCGAGAGCTTTGTGTACATTGAATTAAGTGTCGTGATTCTCCATTGAGAGAGCTGCCACCGGTGACGGAGTTGTGGATCGAACACAACAGCGGTGGGAATGCCACCTCAGTGTGAACACGTCCTATGTTTAACGTAAAAGCCGTTTTTGCGTTTGCTTGGGTTTTAAAAAAATGTATATTTTTTATTGCGACTAAGCAAACTATAAAGTTTTTGAAGAAGAAGAAGAAGAAGAAGAAGAAATTTTATTTGTTGCAAAGGTTACAGCAAGGGTAACAGACTTACAGTACAACAAAAATAAAAGACAAAGAAAGGGTTAACAAACATATCACTATGACAATCCAACATTATAAGTTAATGTACACAATAAAAAAACTGTCATACACATAAATAATACAAATCAAGAAAGCGTTTATAACTACATAAGTATAAAAAATCGTTTCATTAATCATTAGTGGAAAAATTGAGAAAATAGTGGTAGATACTGAAAGCTTAAAAAAAACATTTAAGGCCAAAAAGAATTTGGTTTTTACTTAAACAAAATAAAATATACGAAGAAAAACTGACAAATAAAAGTGTGTAAATGTAAATTAAACTAGTAGATTTAAAACTTTGATTTAGTAGTTGAGTAAAAGCGAAAAATTGATGTGGGTTGTACAAAGATCACAAAAAAAAAATTTTAAAAAATATTATGGGGAAAAGTATAATCATTTTACAAAAGATAACATGTTGCAAAATACAAGCAAACGTAATATATAAAAAATTGCATAAAATGATATGAGCTTATAACAAACAAACTTATATAGCATACCGAGAAATTTCACGGTAAAAATTGTTTAGAGATGTTGATAATACTAAGTCAGATGGGAGCTTATTCCATATGTTAACAATACGACCTGAATAAAAATATTTAGATATGTCTAATCTGGAATAGAAACCGTTTAATTTTAGTCCGTTAGTTCTGGTTTTATTGTTTTGATCAATAGAGAGAAATGTATAAACCGGTATTTGTTATGTATACATACTTTAAAGAAAATAATTGTTTAGCTTGTTCTTTATGGGTATTTTAGATTAATTTTAAAAAAAACAAGCTCTGTTTTATGTTTTGAAAATAGCAATTAATTCAGGAGAATCTTCGGCTGCACGCTAAAATTTCTCACATAAATTTTGCCAGAATTGTCTGACAAATATATGAGTTTGCGAATTTTATTTGCGATTATAAAATTTGCAAAATATCTGTTACTTTTCTTAAAAAATTGTTATCAAACTTTTAACCTGAAGCTGGACATTTTTTTAATTCAAAATAAATTTTTGTCTAACTAAACGATAATTTATTTTATCATCATCAGAGTTACCATAACAGTTTACCAGAGTTACCAAATCAGAATCTAGCCTTTGCTTTTGAGTTGAGCACGCTCAATAAAAATTCTTTACTTATTCTAATAATTTTTTGTGTAAAACTTACGGATTTTTAATAATAGTTTCTTTTTAGATTTTTTTAAATGTTAAGAATTTTGTATTTGGAAGTCCGTTTTAATACTGTCCAAAGAGTTTAGGGCCTTTGAAGATGTAAAAAGGGAACTTGGAGCCTTTGAATAATTTTAGGAAGTTGGACCTCCGAAAATAAGAATTTGAGGCGAAAATTTAAACAAAAAATGGTTTGGGGTTAGTTTTAGGCTTTCGCTCAGGTATAGGTTTTAGCAAATTCACACATTCGGCTTTAAGATCCAGCTCTATTAGTGCTCGGCTCCAAAAACCCCAAATCCAAAACATACGGGTTCGTCCAAAGCCTGCACATTCGTCCAAAAAGCGCGCGTCAGTTTAATAATCGCACGTCCGTTTTTTGGAAAATATAAGATTATAGGACAAGAGAATACTGAAAAAAGTGGGTTCGATGCATTAAATACCAAGCCTTACAAAAGTCATTTTTATCAAAAAATTTAATTTTCTTGTTTAACTATAGTGCAAGTACCAAACCTACATAAAAGTAAAAAAACCATTTGGATTTAAACCCGTTCCAGTGATGGCATAATCCCCCGTTACAACCGCGAAACCTTCGTACGACAAAGGTGAAACCTTTGTCTCACGGTGGTAGTATTTTCGTATGACCAATGTTGTACGTAAACCTTACCGCAAACTCTACGCATGACCTAAGACCTAAGTGAACTCTACGCATGACCTAAGTGGCACTTCCGTCATACATAATTTTTTGTACGCGAATAGTGCCCAGTGAGCTAGCAAATTGAAATGGTTAAAGCTGTATGGTAGCAATATGCAAATTTTCGCAATATGAAATATTCTATGTAACACACTGTATCCGTGACAAAATTCTGCATATTGGTACCGTACCGCTTTAACTATTTCAATTTGCTCGTTCGCTGGTCACTACTCGCGCAAAAAAATATGTATGACGAAAGTACGACATAAATCATACGAAGGTTTCACGATTGTAACCGCTATAAAGGCAATCACGGGAACGGGTTAACAAATTAAGACGAATAATTTCATTAAAGGTCATTTTGTTTCTATACTTTACTTCACTTATCCACTATTTCTTTATAGTGTGTTTTTTTCGCGGCGATGTGAATTCTTAAAAATATGGACTGCAAACAAAATTTCAAAAACTTGCTTCCACAGCTAAAAACAAATCCAAATACAAAATCGCATTAAAAACGACTAAAAAACTTAGAATATAAAACGCCAAGTCCAATAGGGCCCATTTTGATGCAAAAAATTCTATTAACTCCAATAATTTTATTCTAACAATAGTTTTAAAAAAATATTTTGAAGTTGCTTTTTATGTGATTTCAATCACTTCAAACGCAGTAACTTGTTTGATATTAAAAAAAAAACAACTAAATTGTTTATTATATTGTCATTATTATGTTGAATATATTCATTGTTTGAAACTAATGCGAAACTATTAATGAACTAAACGTCATAACGATACGGTAGTCCCAATCATGCTTATGTATGCAAATTATGCTAATGCAAATTATTTCTTACGCGGGATTCATCCATTAAACGACACCGTATGCAAACTATTTCTTATGTAAGCTTCATCCATGTAACGGCATAAAGGCTGGTTCATACTTCGTCCAAAATACTCAAAGGACAAAACCCAAAACAAAAAAGTCCAAAGCACAAAGTCCAAAGAAAATTTTTGGCTGTCCAAAGGACAACTTTTGCTTGTCCAAAGAAAAATTTTGGCTTGTCCAAAATGTCTTTGGACCTTTTTTGGACTACCCTTTGGACTTTCCCTTTTGGATTTGGTCCTTTGGACTCTCGGAGTGTCCTTTAGACTTTTCCTTAGAACAAAGTATGAACAAGACTTAAAAACTGTCATTAAAGGTACGGTACAGAGTCAAACTTTTTGTCTTCGATTTTGATATTTTTTTTGTGAAAACCTTACCCCTAGCCCTAATAGCCCACAAAACTTTTTAAACAAAATATCTGCAAGTACATAACCTAAC
>JASAMX010010887.1:0-40501 GCA_030248175.1 Microlaimidae sp. YZB2_3 | reverse complement strand
TTCCAATATTTAGCCACCCGCACAGAAAAAAAAATATATCTTTTTCGCTCGGGGAATATTACGTTTAAGTACATGTTCATCTCTACCTTTAAAACTTAATCATAAAAATATAGGTTACATAATTTTTTTTACAATTTACAAACAGTTTAAAAAACTTTTACACAGTTCAATTGTTAACGTTTCCAGATAATTAGTTTTGCAATTTCAATCGAAGTCAAGTGATTATTACAGTTAATAACAACAAAAAAATTCATTTCACACATAATTTTAATCTATAAATTGTACGAACCAATCAAGGTCGCGAAGCAAACATGGAAGGTTTACTGTAAACCGACTCAAAAGCTTAAATTGATAAGCACTATTATTAGTTTTTTAAAATACTGTTTTAAAATCCATTTAACGAATTAGCGGAAACTTGTTTTTCGGAACGAGCTAATATTAACCACAGCAAATAAGCGACGTTTGAAATTTTTTGGACCTTTTCAAAACAGTCAATGTCTTTACAGTAAAAAGGTGAACAACACGGGACTGCTATATTTAATTCTGAGCCTGATATAAAATGTGTATAAGCTAAAAAAAATTTAGTTTGAAAACAGCGAAAACTATTATATAAGATTTTAAAAGCATTTTTCGAAAATATTTTTACAGTGTTTAGGATTTTTTGAACCCTTTGGTGATTCTTTCCGCTGCAAATCTGCACAAGGCATTCCGCGCTCCCGCTGCTCAGTGTTAAACTTGTCGGCCATCTGGACCCTGACGCGGACTTTAAAACAGTGAAGCACTGATGCGAAATACATGCTTACAATTTAGGCACCTTAAATTTTGTCATATTATTGGATTAAGTTAGGATTTTGACGGATTTTATATTTTCCTATGACACCTACAGTACTTGTCAAAAAGTGTCCATTTTCTTCTCGGGCAGAAAAACTGTTATCACTATTTTCCTTTTCACGTGGTCTGTGATTCATTTGTGTTTGTATGCTTTTACGCGGAGCTCAGCAAAATCTACCAATCGTTTGCGTTTTTCTAAAAGAATTTAATGATCATAAACGCAAACCAATAGTAGGATGTGGGTACTTGGGAGTTTCTCCTAATCTCTCAAACTTTTTCCATCGCACTAACAGGTTCTCAGCATGAACTGTTTCTTGACCAACATTGTGCTGCATAGTTAGTTTTCAAGGCGATTAAGGAGTGGGTAAGAATTTTTGGTCCACATAATTTTCGTACAAACTTTAATTTAATACAATCGACTAATAACACCACAGCATATTTTCAAATTTATGGAATTTTTTAGGACACAATTTTGGATTTCGCCACGACAATGAATCTTGCGCTTGTCCTAAAAAGCCTTGCAATATGAATAAAGAACCTTGGCATTCCGAGGCATTCTACTGGTCAGAATGCACTTTAAAAACGTTGAAAGAAAAATTAGATGCAGGCCGATACGACTGTCTCACTTTTTATTAAAGTGAGGTTAAACATGAAACAATTTGGATATCCAATTATTAAATCTAGATAATTTAGGTTGCTTGGTTGGTATGACAAATTGTACCAATCTAAACTACCTTAAATCTGAAGACTTAGAAAAGAGCAAAAGCAAACTGATATGACTGACTAGTATTTTTACTGTCCTAATGAAAATAAATGAAAATTTGAAGATATCAACTATTAAACAAATATAAAAAATAGTCATTAAAAATTTTAAATGTGATATTAAATATTAAATTCAACGACCAAATTTTGTCAAATATTACACTGCGACATGGCCATTCCTCTGTAGATTAGACAATAAGATATTTGCAATAAAAATAGACTTAAAAATGTACATATAAGAAACAAATAATATGAAACAGATTAAAACCATATTAGTTTTGAAAATATACAAAAAAATGGAGAAAGTTTTACATATTATGAAGAAAGTTTCATGGCAGCCCTGGGCAAACACTAAATTCCAACACCCCAACGGCGACTCCGTGTAAAATCTACTGTAACCCTTTTGGATTGTTTCCGCTGCAAATACGCAGAAGGGATTGCGCACCAGTGTTGCACTGTGTTAAACTCCGCGTCCCGCCGATGGTGGACGCGGAGTTTAGCACAGTGCGGCACTGGTGCGCAATCCCTTCTGCGGATTTGCAGCGGTTTTATGACGAAATAATCCCAAAGTGTTAATGTATCGTATTTTTTATATTATGCAAATTTTATTTGCTGAATAACTATTTTTCGTGTAATATAAAATGAAAATTAAGCAAATTTGAAGTTTTAAAATCTTTCAAACGTTATATTACTTTCAAACAATATTTTTCTAATAATTATGTTACTCCGTAAAGGTTTGTATGTTTTTCCCTGGATTTTTGTGTATGTTTTTTAATGATTTTAACCTATGTAAAAAAAGGTTAGTTCTTTTGCGTTTTGTAAATGTTTTTACAATAAAAACGTTCAATATTTAAATAACAAGCTTTTAAATTTATAAAATTTATAGACACATCATTGTTAACTTACTTATCTTTTTGAAATCATGAGAATATATCAGCCAGAAAGCTACCAAATATACGCTTATACTTACGAATATCCTGAATTCTTTTTAAATCAACCAAAGTAAACTATAATACCATTTAATCCTATGATATAGTTATCATATATTTCAGATTTTTCTGTTAGGTTTAGGAAAAAATATGTACAAAAAAATTTTAAAAAATATAATATAGACAAACCAAACCTGGGCAGTGCAGTTGTGCACTAAATAAAAACTAAAAAGTATGTAATAACCGCAGCATGGTTTTCAATTAACTGTTTTTTTATAAATGTGTAACAGTAAACGTGAGCACTTTAATTCTTCATTATATGGCGTATGGTTGCTATTTTTTCATTTAATTTAAAAACTGCACTAAAGGTAAGTAAACCCAACGTGGCTGCAACAGTTGTTGGTTGGATTAAAAAATTCCTTCCCATTAGGTATCACCAGAATCTGACGTCACTTTATCAAATAAATACTCCGTATTAAATCGAATCTAATTGGCTGATAAACTGACGTCAAATTCTAATGATTTGAGTGGTTACTTAATGGGGGACATTTTTTAATCCAACGAACAACTGTTGCAGCCACGTTGGGTTTACCTTTAGTCACGTTGAGGCTTGCGTATAGGTAACAATTTAATATCTTGTTTTGTTTTTTTAATTCATAAAACAATGGACGCCCCAAAAAATTTGGTTACCTCAACAAAAAATCTGAGAAGCTTACCTATGTTTGTCAACAAAAATATTTGCTATATCGCAGATCATTAAAACTGTTGTCTAGCACAGAATCAAACTCATCCATCAGCAACAAACAGCTGCTATAAAAGCCTAACTTCGTAAAAATATAATCTATATTAAAATTTTTTTATACCTAATTTTATTTCGAGTTAGTTATTTAACTTAAAACAAAATTAAATATCTGCTTTTTTTAAAACGTGAATTTCAACAGAAAACATCTGCTTTTAACTTTCATGTTTCAGCATATAACATTTAAAAAACGCAGTCAAAACCTGTGTTAAACGAGCATACACAGTCAAACTTTTGTTATTGCCGTTGTACTTGGACAAATTTCGCTCTAAACACAATTAGACCGACTAATATGAATTCCAAAGGTTTTACCGTCTTCATTTGCCATTTTCCGCTGTGTATAGCATATCGTTGTTACTACGGCAAAATGAGCCACAGTTTGTATAAAATACGTGTGCCTGTAACTCATTTTAAATTTAAAACATGATCCTATTAACTACAGAATGAGTCACAGTCACGTGTATTTTATAATAACAGTGGCTCATTTTGCTGTAGAACGAAATATTTGCATTATAATAAAAGGTGTCCGGAAGAAATACATTCTGCATAATATCTTCGGAAAGAATAGCTTCTTTCTGCACTGCAATAATAACTTTTGCAAAAATACACTCCAGTAAAATATCTTCGGAAAAAATAACTTCTCGCAGTGCGTCGCAGAAGATATTATGGTGGAAGGCATTCTTTCCGCTTTTCTAACACTGAACGTTGGTTGGATGAATAAACCGACGGGTGAGACGTGAGACGCGCAGCGAAATGTAAATAAACAAATCTTATAATTTAAAGCATTACGTACAAACTATTGATAGCAAAAATACCAACATTTTTTTAAAGGAAGCAATATTTAATAATATATCATGATACAATTTAGCTTGATTTTTAGGTTTTGCTTGGGCTTAGGAATAATAAATTTAATTAAAACTAAGTTTTGATTAATTTTTAAAGCATTTTAGACTACATAAGAATACGTACTCTAACCGTAATACCATTGGTTTAAATTTATAAAACTTTTTTCGTATTAAAGTTTATGAATTAAAACTTCAACTAATTTAAATATTTCGTTATAAAGTAACATAAAAAGTATTTAAAAACAAAAATAACAAGTCAAATTATTTTTTAAAGACTAAATACTATGGTAAAAACTAATTCTGAATTTACATTCAATTGTTAGAAGATGAGTAATAGGCAGAAATTGTCGGGTAGGTGAGGTAAGAGCAGCTAAATCTGATTTAAAAACAGGTGGAAGGTAAATAAACTTGGTGTGGAGACAAAGCTAAGATGGCCAAATTTGTGATGGAAGCTAATAAGTGAAAAGTCCCTCCGAAATAAGTGCGTTAACTTTTCTCATCCATATTGTGTTCGGAAATTTTCAAAAGCACCAAGGTGTTGGAGTTGTCGAAAAGTTTTCGAAATTTGGAGCTCAAAATAAAAAAATATAAAAACTTAGGTTTAGATTTAGACTTATGTATAATATTTTCCTTCAAAAGTTAAATAGACAACTAATAGTTGAACAAAATCGAATTACATTTCTGAAACGTTTTTAAATTTATTGGACCTAATTCGCTAGAATTATAACTAAATACAAGTATATCGCTGTAAAAATACTGCAACTTAAGAAATATCGTGACATGTAAAATTAACCGACAAAATGACGATAATTTAAACTGTTACCTCGGCTATTAGTGATGTATTAGGTGATGTGGCAAAGAAATTTCTGAGCGAATTTACGCTTTGACTTACAGCACCGGAGGAAACAGTTGCATAGTCAAAATCGCTTAAAAATTCAGCCACTTTTTCAATTCCTTTCGCGCCTTTTGGTCCGAGAATGCCTGAAATAAAACGTTTTATTATAGGATTTTTTTTTAATTTTAGAAATCGGTGGGATTAACTCGCTTTTTTATAGATAATAAAAAACAATAGACCGGTTGCACATAAACTATATGAAACGTAAGCGATTGCAGGAGCACATAGAAAGTTCGGGAACACTGTAAGTTGATTGGGTAGCAGTTGGCATAATCAACTTTTGAAATAACGATCGATTGTTAAAAAAATCACGAATCACGAATGTCAACCAAAAACAAAAAAAGAGATTTCAGCGTTTAACTTAAGCATTCTATAATCTGTTATATTTGCCACTTCTGAAGCTTAAATTAAAAATAAGCTTTAATTGTGAACTAGATCCTCTCAAAACTCATTTATAACATAAATTGTTCTTTATTTTAGCTCCATAATTTTTATAATAATCAATTTTCAGTGAATTCATCCTATTTTTTGTAGAACGGGGTGCATGCTTTCTATTGTATGTTTATTCTAAATATGTTTATTGTATAAAATATTTATTATTTTTTTAATTGTTTTTTATACAAATCGTAAATTAGAAAACTTATTAGCGTGTAACAAAAAATAAAATATGAAAAAATAATTCCAAATTGTAAGTTCGTACCTAAATTTACTCTGGTTAGATTAAAAGTACATCGCTGGGCCGGTGCAAATAAATCTGATAGTGATGAAAGAGCTTGGTGAGCTGCCAAACTATGATGGTTGCACGTGTCAAAAGCGTCCAAACCTATAAAAACAAACAAAAAGATTTTTTTTAAATTGACAAGACTTGCTTTATTTAATTATTATCGCTTTTATTATTTTAAAAGTATTTTGCTTTAAATTATACAAGGCTTGACATTAACAGACGCTTCAAGAAAAATTTTCTAGCGCGGCTGATCACGTGACCCGCCGTTGGTGACATTTAGCATTTCTGCCAACAAGCTAGAATCTAGAACTTTCCAGATTCTAAAATCTAGAATCAAAGCTAGAATTTTCCGGATCTCATTAGAAAGGGTTGGGTGTGCACTAATTTTTTTTTAAATTTTATCAAAAGTTAAGAAAAATTTACATAAATCTCTATAGGAATCAGTCCAGTTGCTGTAACAATTTTTTTAGCATGTTTTAAAGTTACAAGCGTCGTTACTACGGCAAAATGAGCCACAGTTCGTGTAAAATATGTATGGCTGTGACTCATTTTAAATTTAAAACTAGGCCTTATTAATTACAGAATGAGTCACAGTCCCGTGCATTTTATAATGACAGTGGCTCATTTTGTCGTAGTAACGACGTAAGTAGACAATTCGGGCTGTTTTAGACCGGAGTGATAAAGTTTATTTATAATTTATTATTTATTTATTTATTATTTATTTATTTCGCATAAAATAGAAAACGCAAGGCCGATGTTACTCGGCACTAATTGCGAAACCAAATGCATATACATAACAATATTAACAAACAATATTATCGCAATGCAGTGCGTCTTAGCCGGGACTCGATCTAGGGACCTTCAGTATGCAAGACCAAGACGTATCTGCCACTGCGCCACAGTCTCCACCACAATTAACAACGCGATCTACGTTCGTTTTCACAGTAATTTATCGCTGCGGTGGGAACGTGTGTCCTTTGTCACTCCGATTGTGAACTAGGCCAAATTATTTATTTATTATTTATTTATTTGTTATTTATTTATTTTTTATTTATTTATTTTTTATTTATTTATTACTTATTTATTATTTATTTATTTCGCATAAAATAGGATACGCAAGGCCGATGTTACTCGGCACTTATTGGGAAACCAAATACATATAACAATATTATCGCAATGCAGTGCGTCTTAGCCGGGACTCGATCTAGGGACCTTCAGTATGCAAGACCAAGACGTATCTGCCACTGCGCCACAGTCTCCACCGCAATTAACAACGCGATCCACGTTTGTTTACACAGTAATCTATCGCTGCGTGTGTCCTTTGTCACTCTGGTGTGAACTAGGCCAAAATGTAACAAAACTTATCGGAATTATTTTATTTCAACGGTTAGTGAGTCTAATCTCAGTCTCACATCGTATCGTCGTTACTCTGACACAATGAGTCGAAATCGTCATAAAACACTCGTAGCTGTGACTCTTTTTTATGTCTTAACACGCAAGTAGTATAAACAAAATGAGTCGGAGTCACTTTGATTTTGAACTGATTCTGACTCTTTGTGTCAGAGTAATGACGATATATTTTCATATTCTAAAACTTGTGTTTGTACACGTTAGTATTTTAAGGACACTCAAATGGCTATTCTTGATTTGTGGCCATATGTTTTGGTTCTTGGGAATCAAAACAAGAGGAGCTAAAAATAAGAGATCTCCACGTTCATTAGAGTTTAATTTTTTCCAGCGTTAATTCGCTGAAAGGTTTTTTTCCGGCGTGTTTAATGGCTACTGCAGGTTGCTTTACTGCTAATTTTTTAGCAGCAAAACCTAAAATTTATTTCTTCTTTGAAATTAATTGCTTATAATTTTGCCTTTTACTGTTTGGTTTTTCAAATCAATAATCACTATATTTCTTATTACTATTTTCAATCAACAATCGTTAAAACTAAATTATGCAAATTCACTACTAAATTACTAATAAGGGATTAATCCACGGTGTTTAATCCAAACCAGTAACTTGTTCCTGCCTGTATGTGTAATAAAACCAGTAAAACACGGATCGTAATGCATTACAAGATACTGCTTTTTGTTTTATTTACACGCGTGTTAATTTTTTAAAAAAAATTTTAAATGATGTTATTATTTTGGCGTGTTGTATTTTTTTAATGTTTTTTTAATATTTGAATTGTCATTTAATTCCATTTTTTTATTTTATTTCCTTTCTAATAATTTTTTAAAAAACTTTTAATAAAAAGTTATATTTTTTAAAAAGTTTTAGTTAAGTATTTTTGTATATAAACTTTATTTTTCTCAAACCACTGCTTGTTTTTTCATTGCATGTATTAGAATAAACTTATAAAATAAGCATTTTGTATTTTATGCTAATCTAATAACTGTTTTTATATTTGTTTTATAATAAAAAAAATTTATACAAAAAATTATAAAATAACTTAGTAGTTTATTCTAATTTGTAACATAAGTATAATAGCCCCCGCTGATGACGTGCAACTATTATGCTTATTTGTACATTACGTGTTCGGGGAAGCACAGAAACAAGTGATTTCTATGTTTTTTTGTTTTATTATTTTGTTTATCTGCAACTTAAGGTATGCTCAGCTAACTAACCTAACATTTTTTGTTTGCTATTATCGGAATTATTTTATTTCAACGGTTAGTGAGTCTAATCTCAGTCTCACATCGTATCGTCGTTACTCTGACACAATGAGTCGAAATCGTCATAAAACACTCGTAGCTGTGACTCTTTTTTATGTCTTAACACGCAAGTAGTATAAACAAAATGAGTCGGAGTCACTTTGATTTTGAACTGATTCTGACTCTTTGTGTCAGAGTAATGACGATATATTTTCATATTCTAAAACTTGTGTTTGTACACGTTAGTATTTTAAGGACACTCAATGGCTATTCTTGATTTGCGGCCATATGTTTTGGTTCTTGGGAATCAAAACAAGAGGAGCTAAAAATAAGAGATCTCCACGTTCAATAGAGTTTAATTTTTTCCAGCGTTAATTCGCTGAAAGGTTTTTTCCGGCGCTAATTCGCTGAAAGGTTTTTTCCAGCGCTAATTCGCTGAAAGGATTCTATATAGCGCCATAATTATGTGAAGATGAAAGAGACTTTTAACACCTTTAACGTTTTTCCACAGCTTCTATTCAAAGGAAGGTTTTAACCATTTGGTGAAAAAACAAAGAATAAAAAAAAATTACCAAATACCAAAAATCCCAAAGGCTTACCTATTCTAATGCCAGGAACAAAGGACGTGCTCACTTCCTGTCCGAACACCGTGCCGTAATCTCGGTTCAAATTGTTCAGAGCCCAACGGACGGCTTCCAGGAGTTGTACCCCGTTTTTGGTAACCGGGCCGCAAACGGACTTTTTTTCGGCTTTCGAGGAGTCGGAGTCGTTTAAAACACTGAGGTCCGGGTCGTTTCGCTCGGATTTTTCGGCGATTTTGAAAGTTCTAATCGGAAATAACCCGGTTATGACGGCTTGAGTTTCGCGAGTGTGACGAATTACCTCGGAGTCGCAAGTTTCCCATGCCAAGTTGGTCTTGCCTAGAAATCGTATCGCGATCTGTTAGAAAAGATTCAAAAATCATATTAAAGTCGTATCGCGATCCGTTAGAAAAGATGATTATATTAAAGTAGGCATAAAATTATCGTTACATTAAAATTATATTAAAAAAATAAACCGTATTCAAAAAAACTCAACGTAATCGTTAAAAATTGTTAAAATTTTGGTTAAATTATATCCGGGTGACCTCGTAATTTTGTATGGAAACGTAAGCGGACCAATTAAAATTCTGCTGTTGACGTTAAAAAACGATTTGAAACGCAAAAATTTTTAATTCCTGCCTTTTAATAAATATTCAAAAATTAGTCAACTTTGTAGTTTTTTTCTAAAAATTCGCATTTTGTTTCCAAATTAAGTAATTTGATAAATTAAATAATTATGAAAAGAAAGTATGTAATCTTTAATATTATGACAAAATTTTTAAATGTTTTGTTGCTCTCTAAATTTACTTATAGATTTTCAAAAGCCTGTTTCTGTATTTTTGAACCGGGTAAATAATTTGTACATTTTTTTAACAAACTAATTTTTGAAAAATCAAAAATAATAAGTAATTGGTTAAAAAGTAACAATTATTTTTTTAGATTACAATAATTTTTATAAGTTGTAAAGTAACAATAATTGTCTCGGTTCAAAAAACTACAAAGTAAATTTAGAGAGTGTTAAATAGTAAATTCAATATTTCTAATCATTAAGGTTTAGGCAGGTTTGCTTCGCCTATAATCAAGTTTTTTAAACAAACTATTTAAAGGTAAAAAACCCCTGGGGCCTATTTCATAAAAATTGCGTGTATTTAATTTACAGCTGTAAATTAATAAACGCATATTTTTCTTTTGTATTTTTTAATTAAAACGTATATTAATAAAATTGCGTTTAGAATTTAAAAAATTACATGTCTGTAAATTCCGTAAATTCCACAGTTACGTACGTATTTTTTAATTAATAAAATAAGAAGAAATTAAATGCGTTTATTAATTTACAATTATAAAAATCTTTATGAAATAGGCCCCTGAAATTAAAAAAAACTTACCGGTTTTTGTTACTTTTATAAAAATTGCAGATTGAATCAGTAAATAAAACAAATTTATCGCTGCCATCATTTTAGTTTGTGGTGTAGTAAAGTAAAGCGGGCTATTTTGCCATCATTTGATTCTTACCATAGCCAATTAAGAGCTGCTTCTTTAGCTATCAATTTACCTGTAAATAAAGAATATTTCAATTTGTAAACAAGCTGTACCATGCGTGTGTGGCAGATCTGTTAAGGTAACATATTATATTAACATAGAACCTTGCTTTCAGATAATTATTGTTCTTAGAATCGGGTACTCAATACGCAGTAAACGGTAACATAACGCGGCCAGAGGTTGAATGTTGATAATACATACATATAAGGAAGTTTCAAACATTTTAAAACACACAGAAACTTTCTATGTTTACAAATTAAATTAATTAATTTGAATTAATTAAATTAATAAAAACGTAAGAATAAATTTTTCATTGCTACAAAGAAAATAAAATCTATTAATAAATAACATGTAAGGGAAGATAAACATAATCAAAAACAAAAACCGATTTGACTTCTTAGTTGAGAAATAAGGATTAATGCCTAAAACATAATCTAAATACAAATTTTACCAACTTTTACTTTTGATTTCTATTACATAATGTAACCAGTATATTATCTGATTTTATAAGCACGATATTGGTAAAAATAAGTTTAACAGTGTTGATACTTTAAATTTTGATTTATTTTTATTATATTATTTGTTTATTTCATGTTATTATAAAATTTTAAACTGTAAGGGCTGAAATTAAGCATTTTGATGGTATTTTATTTATATATTACAATATTTATTGCGTATTTTTGGTAACAGAATCCAAGTCTATATGGTGCTTTGCTTACCAACACTTCTGTATTTATTAACATTATTATCAAAACTTACTCCTCTTAGATGTGCAGCCATAAATATGAACTCAAGATTAAAGTATCAGACAAAAAAACTACTCTTTTCCTTGGTTTTTAAGAAAAAAGCTAATCGGTTTTGTTGAAATTTTCACAAACACCTTATTCACCTCCAACGGGCAATGCCGCGCTCAGGCTTACAATGTGTCAGCGCTGTAAATTTAGCGCCGAGCTTTCCAAGTTTGGTCAATATTTACACTTCAATACTCTTCATATAGCCTCTGGTTTTCTTACAAGTGACCAGCTATGCAATTACCAGAGAACATAACCACCGGCAACGGGCCAAACTAAAGCCAGAAATGGTGTTCGAATGGTAGCGTGACGTTTTTAACTATGATCGATCAAAACACTTCAATTTTTGGTTTAATTTTCATACGTGTAAATACAAATAGCTATGTCACAATTATGGCTCTTTTTTAAAGAAAAAAATGTAATAAAAAAACAAACAATAAAACTTCGCCAAAAAGTAAAAAAATCTTATTTTAGAGTATACGAAATACGTTGAAAAAAAAATTTTGTCAATTAAATATAATTAGTCGTTTGCTTTGTTATGGTTTTTGTTTATTGTAATAAGAGCTATTAACAAAATTATAAACATCTATAAGGCAGTTTTCCAATGCCCTTTCTTATCGAATTATAATTAATTAATTCGCACTACCATAAACATTGTTTGATCACAAAATGTACTAAAATCCTTAGGTATAACAAACAATATATTTATAATCTTTTTTTTCGACAAAACGAAAAAAACTAAATAAAGAAATGCTACGAAAATTTTGTAAAGTAAAACAAATAACCATAGAAAAAAATAAAACAAATAATTTACTAGACGCTACAAGAAGGTAGTGTGACGTTTTGTATTTAGTGTTGATTTTTTAATGAATCGCTAGAGGTCAAAAGTATTATGAACTAAATGGGAAAACACTAATACTTTTAAAGCCTACTCGTTAGAATGCTTTTGATGTTGTAAACAAATAATGAAACAAAAAAAAGCTTTCATTAGCCCGTCTTTTTTGCTGTATAAACTATAAACCCGCTTTAGCTGCATAGAAAAATTTCGGACATAGTAACGAAAACCAGCTTTAAAGAAAAAATAATCCATTAATTTACGATAAACCCACTAAACAATTGTTTTGTTTAAATGTTTATTGATTTATTTTATTTTTATAAAACAAAAAATTTTTTGTAAGTTATATGCAATAAAAAAATCATAAAAGCTGATTGGACTACTACAGGTTTCACGGAAAAACAAAATCAGTTTAACCAGAAAACAACCATCGCTTTACTATATAAGCAGTGATTCAGGCTGTGGCTGGAAGGTCAAAACACTTGAGGAAAAGGGGTTTCTCAATAAATAGTTTAGTCATTGTGAGTTTATTATACCTTTCGTAAAGCAGGACAAAATAGTTGAAATTAAATATTATTTTTAAACAACAATGAGGTTTTTTAAATCATGTTTATATTTATTAACATTTGTATATTTATAAATAAATATATATTTTTGTTCGTTATATGTTTGTATTTTTAGACACAATAAGCCACAACAGGACTGGGACAGTATTATGAAAGTAGCATAATTCGTAAAAAAATTGTAGAGGTAATCTTGATACAAAATTCATGCACGTATTTTTGATTTTCAGTACCAAAATGAGTAACTGAATTTAAAAAAATATTTATTCCAATCATTTTTAAATAAATTTATTTATTAGTTTTTTCATGTTTCGTGGGTCAATTTGTTTTATTTATTTATTTGTTTATTAACTTTCGCATAATGCAAGAATACCTGCGGCATAAATTAAAATTCAATGAGTTGAGTATGTATCCTTTTGGTTATTACAGTTTACACTTTCATTTTAATGTTCTTTTTAGTAACCAGTATACTTTACTGAAAGCTAAACTGCAAAAGGGTAACATCACTAAACATAAACAATGAAAACAGCCGGTTTGCACATTTAAAGTAATGAAGAAAAAATAGAGTTAACAAGGTAGACTGTTAGCTTAAAATTAGTCTTGCAGTTTCCACAAATTTTTTTTATTGTGTAGTAATACTAATTACTGCAAATCAATTTATAAAGTGAAAAATACTAAATAAAAACAAACAAATTCAATACTAAAGTGTTAAAACTAGAATTTTGAAGCCCTATTTAGGTTTTTTTTATTAATAATTAATTTTTTTGGTAAATTGTGCAAGACCTTATATTCGGTCACGTTTGGGGCAGGACAGAGCAGGGCGGGAGACTTTTCGAAGTGCCCTGCACAATACGGTATCTATGAAGAATCGCGACTATTAATTCAATGTCCACAAAGGTCTCGAGACGATTTGAAAATAATTTGTATACGACCGGAAAAAATAGAAAGAAAAAAATATGCACAACCAGCTGTTTCTTTCAGAAAAATTGTTTTATGTTTATGTTGTTTTAGTTGTATTTATGATCGTGTTTTTTCGTTAACCAACGTCATATACAAATTATTTTAAATCTTCTCGAGACCTTTCTGTACATTGGTTTAACCGTCGTGATTCTCCATTAAAATTATGAATTTTATTTTTTGCATGGGTGAGGCTTAACATTGTTGCCTTCTGATGCTTTTTGGTAAACTTTTACTCCGAATTCTCTCTCAATGTATATTGCATATTAAAGAAAAAATTATGGTCTAGTTGGGGCTTCTTATAAGCTTTGCCACTTTCCAGCGATTATTTTTATTAAAATCTAATTTTAAAGTGTTTTTGTGGCGAGAATGAATCGGGATAAATTGTTGATTAAGTAGTGTCTACGGCAAATCGGAAATCACTTGTTTTGAACCTGATAATTGTTTTTTTTTTAAATTATTTCAATAATAAACTGGTGATGAAATCATAAAATTCAAAAAAATTGGGCGGTTTGTCAGGTTGAAATTTCTTAACTATGTGTGGTTGAAAACAGACTGGACTTCAGCAACTTTAAAGAAATTTTTACCTATTTAAGCCCGTCCTAGGGCTCTAAATGGCCGTAATTAGGGTTTTTATTGGCCCTAGGTAGGGCGTTATGGCCCTAAGTAAGGCGCGCCTTGTAATATCAGCTATACAATTAAAAAAGAAAACAGTTTTGTGCGCGCTAAAACGCTTGTTTTTGTTTAAACCATTAAAAGCAGTTAAAATATTATTATTAATCTACCGTCAAATGAACACAAACGTTATTTCTTTCAGCAACACGAGCAAAATATAAAATTGAATTAAAATCTTTTAAGATACATTTTTATTGAAATAGAACTGGTTTAAGTAATGACGGAAAATGGCCCTATTAGGTTATTAATGCAAATTAAATCGTACCAAATTTTACACTGAACCTGGCGGTTATATTAGTAGTTTTTTGCAATCGTTTATCAAAATCTGTCCATCATTGACGAACTTTATTCATAAAAAATGTACGTTTGTTAACTATTATGTTAAAAAATATTGTTATGTGTTGTTTATAACAAATTTTTATCAAGCGGTTATTTTTACAAATAATTTAACTGTTCGAAAAATAATTAAAAAAGCAGTATAACACTTATCAAATTCGATTGAGGCATTGTTGAACACAAAACTTAATGAAAACAAATGTGTTGTGTCTCAAAATTACCTCAAACAAATAAAAATTTGAGCTTGGGTTTCCATATTGGAGTACCTTGACTTCACAAAAAGGTGGACATTTGTACCTTGTTTTGAACAATTGAGAGATAAACTTAATGCTTATCATATACTTTTTGGCTAGCAAATCATTCTTATTCTATGCAGTTGCAGATAACATAATCGCAGTCAAATTTGACACAAAATATTTTTGTTGATTTAAAATTAATTTATTTTCAAATTTGACTTTAAATTCAACGACATACTGTTTAGACAGCCACACCCACCAATTATTTTTTAGCAATACACGAATCAATTTTCAGCCAATTTTTGTATGTAATAGAAAAAATTTTAAAGTTAAAGCAGAACGTTTAAATTTTAAAATTTAAAAAATTTAAAAACACAACAAAATTTAAAGATTATTTATTTAAGATTAAAATTCGTAATCTAAACTTTCGAAATCGCAAAAAAAAAATCTTGTATGCATTGCCGAATGTTACTTAAAACTTTGTTGATATAGCCTATATATTGGTTTCCATTGGCACTTAATAGAGCGGTGCAGCAAAATTTTAAAATCTGGTAATGCGATAATCGTGACTACTTTTCTTTTTCGATTTTTTTTGTACAACACACAGTTGGATATTTTCTTCTCTTGCATTCTTGTATACTTATGTATATGCATTATCAAGCGAAAACCGTTTGTTAAAGTTTTTGAATAAAAAAAATCTAAAAATTAGTTTTTTTTCATTCAGTTGAGTCTAAATCTTTTGAAAATTTGGTGTGTAATAATCAAAAATGTTTTGATGACGTGCTTGGCTAATAGAAATAATTTAAAAACAGGTCAAATCGACGTTTCGAACTGATAAACACAGGTCTTTGTCGAGGAATTTAGCGTACCACCTTATCGTCGTTACTCTGACACAAAGAGTCACAATGACTATAAAATCAACGTGACTCTGACTCATTTTGTTTATATTAGTTGGGTATTAAGATATAAAAAGAGTCACAGTTACGAGTATTTTACAATGCATCTGACTCATTGTGTCAGAGTAACGACGTTATGTTAAATTTCTTGACAGACTTGCTTTTATTTGGTCAAAACGTCGGTTTGACAACCATTTCTTGGGTCAGGAAATTGTAATGTTGTTATCCTCCAAGATTTATTCTCAGGAACCCCGGTCATTTATAACAGAAAAGACCTCACAGCTCCGCTCTGATTTTAAACTTATTTATCTTAGTGATGCTCTCCAGGGGCCTGTTTCATAAAATAGTCAAAACGTCGGTTTGACAACCATTTCTTGGGTCAGGAAATTGTAATTTTGTTATCCTCCAAGATTTATTCTCAGGAACCCCAGTCATTTATAACAGAAAAGACCTCACAGCTCCGCTCTGATTTTAAACTTATTTATCTTAGTGATGCTCTCCAGGGGCCTGTTTCATAAAATAGTCAAAACGTCGGTTTGACAACCATTTCTTGGGTCTCAGGGAGACTCGCTAATGTTGTTATCCTCCAAGATTTATTCTCAGGAACCCCGGTCATTTATAACAGAAAAGACCTCACAGCTCCGCTCTGATTTTAAACTTATTTATCTTAGTGATGCTCTCCAGGGGCGTGTTTCATAAAATACTGGTCTTCGTAAATTACAAGTCTATCAATAACTTTTTTTATTCTGAACCATTTGCGTTGAAATTTGAAATGAAAAAAGATTATATGCCATGTGCAAACTATTTAAAATTTCATGTACGTAGCTGTTGTGTGTTTAAAGTTATTCTAGTTTTAAACTTTGGCCACTTGTAATTTTTCACAAATTCTCAAAAGAAAAATTTACCCCTACTCCAATAGGGAGTTAAAACTTACTTTACGATTTCACTAGATTTTTTTACAAGTTTGTAAAAAAACTTGAATACAGTGAAAATACAGTGAAAAATACAAATAAAAAATACAAGTAAAAATACCATTGTAAATTTGAAATATTTTTTTTGTTGGTTTGTGGAGGTTATGTAAAAAATCTGTGAAAGTCTACTTAAACTTAAAAAGAAATGTAATTCTAAGTTCAATAATTGAAGATGTTATTTATTTATTTTTTTGTTGGTTTTTTTTATTTATTTGCAAACTTCAGTTTATTTTGGAAGCAAATTCGGGTAAATTTTAAATCAATAACGAATATTTTAAAACTAATTTGATAATCCGTTCATTAACATTCTTTTTTTTTTATTTATCCAACATTTATCACTTAAAAAATAAAATTGGAGATACATTTGTTAAATTTAAACAAAAACTTCGAACTTTTTTATACAATTGAAATTTGAAAAAATACTATTTCTATTTTTTAGAATAAAATTATATTTTTGAGAAAAAAACCATAAACATAAATTCCATCGTTTTTGTTTATTTTATCATCACTTTTTATAAACTTGCCACTGGAAATATGAGTGTTTCTTTATTTACGCTTATTATTTAGTTACACATATAAAAACATCTTTTTATTTGTTTAAAAATTTACAAGTCAGTAATTTTAAAAACTTGTATTTTTCTCCATTTTACAAACTTGTAAAATTTACCAGTATTTTATGAAACAGGCCCCAGAGCTCAGAGTTTTAGCACTTTGCCCTATTTCGTACTAGTTTTATAAATAAATTAAAAGCGATTCCATAATTTAGTTTCTAAAGAACATTTGGTAATTTAATAATTTTTTAAAAATTCGCTAAAAACAATAAAAATAAGTTTTTTAAACACTGATAAAAGTTTTATTTTAAGCTTAATTAGGCTTGCATTGCAGTTAAATGACAAATTTAAGCTTAACTAAGCTTGAAATCGTTAATTTAAGACGTGCAGCTCCAAGTTACTTTTGTTTTAAATGGCCGGAGCTCTGGAGCGTTATATGGGAGGATATAACATCAGTAAATAGTGAAAATTTTAAAATAAACAGTTGGTTAGATGGTTTTATCTTTTTAGATAATTGCGGATATTTTTCAAAAATTATATATTACTGTTTTATGTAAAATTATTATAACACAAAACAAATTAATGACAAAAATAAATATTTAATACCTTGAATTCACCGTATATGTTAAACATTAAAAAACAAAGCGCTTCAACAAATCGGTTGTTAAAGGATGGTACTCATACACATTTTCAGGTTAAGTGCATAAAGAAGCACAAAGTCCAAAGAGGTTTTTGGGTGGAAATATGCATTGTGTACAGAGATGGGGATGAGAAAAGTATGGGGATTTTAAGTTTGCTTTAGCTTCCAATATTGACGAATCGGCTTTGCCACCCCGCGGTTCGGCCACAACCGTCCATCTAAATTTTCAAACGACCGGCACACGCCCCTTGTATAAAAACTATACCGGCCTCCTTCGGGACGAAAAATGCCGCAAAATTAAAGCCGCCCTTGAAACCGAGACGTCTTCTGAAGAAAAAACAAACTTAGTGTGCGTAACGGCCATTTTAAACTAACCCAATAAAGTGTGCACCGAACCGAAATGCTCTTTTTTTTCGCTTCTGCGGAAGGAATTCCCGCGTTTTCTAGCGGTGACATGGCGAGCATACCAAGGGGCTACGCTGGATTCTAAATCCCCGCGCAGAACAATGCCCAAATCCGCAGAAACAACAAGGAAGTCCCGCACCTTTCACCGGCGCTATCTTCTCGACACTTTCCTCGCGGATTTCACCGCGCTTCCGTCCATTTTTTAATAACGTATTATTGTAACAACTACCGTTGCGATAATGTTTCAAAAATATGACGCCTTATGAGTACGCGTTATAAATTACGGTTTAAATTTAAAGCTGGCGAATGATTGAACACAGCATGTCAGTAAATAAGGCACTGAGGCTGGAGATTGCGGGTTCAAGTCTTGTATCGCTCATTTATTAAACAAAAAGCTAAATACATAATAGCAAATTGTTAGACTTTTTTTTGTTAAAAACTCGATTTATTCGGCCTCATAATTTCTGGACGTCACATAGTATTATGAAGGGGTATACTGTATAGTAAAAACGAACGATGGTACTTTTAAGATATTCTATCCACTTGGATTTTTAAACCTATGAGTTTTTGAACGCTCGTGAGTAATTGTAATCAATTATGTTATTATAATCAATTCTAATTATTATAATCAATACAACATCAACATAATTATTATATTGAAAAAATAAAACAACACTTTATTTTATTAACAAACCAACGACCTAGATTTAAGGCTAAAACTGGCAAAAATGCTAAAAATATAAAAAAGTAAAATAAATAAAATCGGACATGAAAAGTTCATTTTGGGGTTTTTTTGTGGGTGTTTGTTTTTTTTTTTTGCTTATTTTTTAATCTATGTTTTTTTCTCGAGATAAATTTTATTATTTAATGACTTAAGATATTTTTCCGCCTCCTTATGGTAAATAACGATAAATTTTCATAAATTATAATTTTATATAGGTTTTTTTCTAAAAGAATTTAAAACACTACCCGAAAACTCGCTGTTGTGTGGAAAAGTTACTTCGCCGGGTCTTTCGTTTTTCTTGTTTCCTTGTTGCGGCTCTTCGCCCATGGACCTATTTTAGGTCTTTGCGAGTTTTTTTGCAGTTTTTCCGGCGTTCTCGTCCGCGTCTCTGTTTCCTTTCGGTTTATCCCGTTTTTTTTTTTTCCGTTGGTAGGGTTTTTTTTGCGGTTGGGGTTCTTTCCGGTAAGGATAATCCCGAGCCGCTTAATATCTCGGGTCATTTCGTCGGGTCCTGAGCCCGGGAACCCGTCATTTCCCCGAACGGGAGTTGTTGAGTTTGCCAGTTTCCAGGGTTTCCATCAACCCTGGTGTGGTCCGTCCGGCACGCCTCTCGCCTTGCTCACCCCCTCTTCCCACTCCCGGAGGAGCTCAGCAACCGCTACGGGGTTTGCCCAAAGGTCCTCTGGTCCCAGTGTCGTATTGATGTGTGTGCATGTAAAAAGGTGTTGTGTTGTGTGTGTTTGTGTTTTGCATAGCGGGCAGTTTGGTGATGTGTGTTGTGTTGGATTGATTTTGTGTAGGTAGGAGTAGAGGAAAGGAGATTTCCCTGCCCTGAGTTGGGCGAGGGTTCTCCTGACCCCGCGAGGAAGATTTTCTTCCTCGTTGCTTATTGCTGGTGCTTTTGTTTGAAGTATTGGGTTTATTGGAGTGTTATTTATGTGGTTTGTGACTGTGTTTGTGTGGATTTGTTGTTTTAGTGCTTTGTAAGTTTTGTTGTGTATGTCTGTAGGTATGTTTGTTGTGTAGTTGTTGTTGTGAAATATTGTTTGCTTTTTGAGCCTGCTGGGTGCAGGTTGTTGTGTTAAATAATTAAGTGGGTTGTTTGTGTACATGGCCGCCAATTTTGCTTGTTTTGCGTGGAGTTGGATGTGTGTTGCTATTGGGAGGACTTTAGCCTCTGTGTGTATGATGTGTGTGTTTGTGTCTGTGGTGTGCCCTGTTGCGACCCTGAGAGCTGTGTTTTGTATTGTTTGTAGTTTGCTGATTTGTGTGTGTGATGTAGTGGGGCCCCAGACTGTGCTGGCATACTCGATTATTGGTCGAGTGATTGCCTTGTATGTGTGTATGAGTGTTTCTTTTGGTTTACCCCACGTTGTTGCTGTGAGTGCGTTTATGATTTTGAGTGTTTTGCGTGCTTTGCTGTGTGTGTTTGCGATGTGTGTGTTGAATGTAAGCTTGGGGTCGAATGTGAGCCCCAAGATTTTTGGGTTTTTGGTTGTAATGAGTGTTGTGTTGTTTATTTGTAGTGATAATTGTGTGTTGTACTCTGCAGGGTCTGGTGTGAATAGTGTGGATGTTGTTTTGCTTGCATTTAATGTTAGTTGGTTGTTGTCTGTCCATGCTTGTATTGCGTGTAGGTATGGTTGTATTTGTTGTTGAGCTATGTGGTGGTTTGGGTGTGATGCATATATTGTGATGTCGTCTGCATATGTTATGATGTGTACGTTTGGTGGTGGTGTTGGTATGTCTGCGGTGTAGATGTTGAATAATGTGGGTGATAGACAGGATCCTTGTGGGACTCCTGTTTTGATGAGTTTTTGTTTTGATTTGTAGTTGTTGTATGTGGTGTATGCTTTGCGGCCTTTGATGTAGTTGTTTATGAATTTTGTGATTGTTGTTGGTACTTGTGTTTGTGCGAGTTTGTGTATGAGTGTGTGGTGATTGACAGTGTCGAAAGCTTTGGACATGTCCAGAGCTACGACAACTGTGCGGTGTGGTGGTTTTGGTTTGTTAAAACCTGCTGCTATGTGAGTGTAAAGTGTTTGTAATGCTGTGTAAGTGGAGTATTGTTTTTTTGAAGCCGTGTTGGTGTGTAATGTTTGGAATGTTGCTTGTGATGTATGGATGTATGATTTTTTCGCAAGTTTTTGCGAGTGCGGATATGAGTGAGATGGGCCTGAATGATTGGCTGTTGTTGATGTTTTTGTTTGGTTTTGGGATTGGGATGTAGTTGGAAAGTTTCCAACTGTGTGGTATTGTGTTTGTGTTTATGATGTTGGTGTAGAGTTTTGTGATGTATTGTAGTGCTTTGTTGCCTAGATGTTTAAGGTGTTGTATGTTTGTGTTGTCAGGCCCAACTGAATTGTTTGTTTTGCTGTGTTGTATTGCTGTGATTGTTTGCTGTACTGTTAGTGTGATGGGTGTGGATTTTAGTTGTTTAATTGCGCGTGTGATTTTGCGGTATGTTTTGTTTGTTTTGTGGGTTGTGGATTGTGTAAACTGTTTGTTGAAATGTTTTGCTATGCTGTGTGGGCGAGTGATTGTTTTTGTGTTGAATGTGATTGCCCTGTTTTTGTCTGTACGTTGTTTTTTGTTGTTGAGTTGTGCTATTGTGTTGTATAGTTTGTATGAGTTCAGACCACCTACCTATATATATACCGACTACATGCACTCAATTCAGACCACCTACCAATACTCACAACACTAAACATGCACACACCAAAACAACATCACACCAAAACAACATTCACAAATTACAAAAAAGCAAACTGGCAAGCTTTCACCACATATATAGAAGACAACATTCAAACACTCCCACCCACCACAAACATACATCAAGCAAACAAAGCATTCACAAAACTCATTATTCAAGCAGACAAAGCATATATCCCCAAAGGTCACATTAAACACACAAACAGGCCACTACCACAACATATTCTACAACTCACACAAAAACGCAACGCACTCAGAAAAATAAACTCCAAACATCCAAACATACAACAACTAAACAAACAAATACAAAAACAAATAGCAGAACATAAAGCAAACATCTGGCAACAACACATCACAAAACACTTTACTCACAAACACAACTCATACAAACTATACAACACAATAGCAAAACTCTCGGGAGGAGTCCTTTTACTGATCGAACTACCGTGCGTAAAGAAAAATCAGCGGTATTGGACCATATTCTCGAATGTGGGTACAATGCCTCCCCAAATGATTTCTCTGTGTTGTACTGTGCTAATTATGATTTCCATCTGCTATGTAAAGAAAGTATTCATATCGCCCAAGAAAAACCAGTGCTCAACAAAAATTTGGCATCCTTACCCCTTCAGCTTTTTTAACACTACTTTCACGCTTAACGCCCTCCCAAATTTTTCATATGTTTTCTTTTGTTGATTGCCCTTTCACATTTTGTCTTCTCAAATAATTAATTTTTTTACTTCTCTTCCTTTTAACTGTCTTAACGTTTTATCTTATTTTGTAAAATTTGCCGTTTTTCAATAATAACAACTTTAACAAAAATTTTTAGCCCTTTCATTAACTAAACATTTTAAAATTACTAATTTTACTTTAAGTTTTTCATAAACTTTTTTTTCACAATCCTTTTAATTGTTTTATTATATATAGTTTGTGTTTTACGCGTTCCTTAATGTTAATGTTTTTTTTTCTCAAAACTTGTTGTCTTAAATTATATTTCAAATGTTTTTTTCCCAAAAAGTTCATTTTCTTTATCATTTCAATTTTTCATTAATAGTTTCATAAAAAAACACTTTATATAAAAATTTTTAAAATATTTTATTTCCAAAGTTTATCATATGCATGTTTTAAAAAAATTTTTTTGTGTTATTTACCATTCCTTGCGATTCCTTGTGTTTTATGTTTTCATTGCTTTAACTACCGTATGTATTATAGAAGTGCCTGAAGATGGTGATTTGATATCGTCGAAACGTTGCTATAGACATGATTAGAATAAAAGTTTTATCGACTGTATTGTTATTTATTGTAAAAATACGGTTCCCACCAACTAAAAGCTTTCATTAAAACAATAGTCAAAAATTAATGGAATGAAATATGTAAGATTCTGAACGTACTTTTAATACCAGGCGCAACTAACCGAAATAAACTGAGATTCAGATCGCATAATGCAAATATCGTCGTTACTACGACAAAATGAGCCACTGTTCGTATAAAATATGCGTGCCTGTGACTTATTTTAAATTTAAAGTAGCTACGCTATTAACTACAAAATGAGTCACAGTCACGTGTATTTCATAATAACAGTAGCTTATTTTGTCATAGTAACGACGATATATTTAAATTGCGTTCGCAACTATTGACCTTCGTTATAAGATTATACGGTGAAAATGTGTTTGCAATCGTAAAACTTTCGCGTTAACTTATCCACTTTGCGCTTTTTTATAGCGTGTGCGCATTAAACGCCTTACTTTTAAACCTAAAAAAAAAACACGCAAGATTTTAACTAATTGTTAAACGCAAAAGAGAACTTCTATTCGTTGCCAATATAGTCTTTCATGCGACGCAAAGTGTCACCACAATGTGTATAAAATCAGCGTGACTTGTGAATTATAACGTTTATAGTAGTGATAAGCCCCGGAATTCCGAGCTTCGGAGCTCCAGAGCGAAACTCAGCTTTTAAGAGCTCCGGAGCAACCCCCAGAGGTCCGCCCTTATTTGAATAATTTAAAAAAGTGATGATGTGGATTATTTTGTCAAAATTTTTTGCAAATTAATTTTTTCTTTCAAAAACTTATTTATAAAACGTTAAAAATAGCGTTTAAAATGCAAATAAAGTAACTATAAATGTTTTTTTGATTTAATGGGCGAAGCTCCGGAGCTTCCTTCACTTAAAATGGCCGGAAGTCCGGAGCATGATATTTTGGGTAGGAACATCACCAGCTTATAGTGTTTGTAGTTTTAACTGATGAAAAAAGTCACAATATCGAGTATTTTATGACAAATCTGGCTTATTCTATTATGGTAGTAACGATATTAAATTTTGCGTCTTCTGTTTTTTGCCGCTGCTATCAATTACATTAAGACGCCAGGTGCTTTACTCATGTTTGAGACGCGCAAAAAATCATGAAGGGTTAAAGTTTTTAAAATTCTCGATTGATACAATTATGTATTGCCAAAACTAAAAGAAAAAATATTACAGTATTACACATCACACATAATATAACCGAAACATAGCATAAAACCATAACTATACCAAACTACCAAACATATATTGTATCATGATATTTAATAGTGTTAAATCTGCAGTGCTTTTTGAGTATTTTATATCCAGCAATACGTCTCGTGCCCATTCAATTCCACATCCAGCCTGTTAGGATATAATATTACTATACCAACCAAGTGCGGACGGGATGCCTTATTCGGGAATTCAAGTTTTTAACAGCCTCCATCAAAAGTGTCGCTGCCCTGTATAGGCAACTTACACTGGAACTCGGTTATACATGAAGTATGCAATATACATAAGTGTCACCGTAATGGATAATTACCGTATCTCCTACTTATCTTTCGTAGTATGCAGATCAACAGACCGAAAAGGCGCGAAATTTCGGACCGTTGCTCTGCATACTACGAAAGATAAGTAGGAGATACGGTAATTATCCATTATGGTGACACTTATGTATATTGCATGCTTCATGTATAAACCGAGTTCCAGTGCAAGGTGCCTTACCTGATTCTGACTCCTGTCTGCCTCCATTCAAAATCTATGTACCTGCCTCAACGCAGGTAGATGTTTTAACATAGAAAACCGGCAATGCCACCTTCCTTCCCTCTGCTTCCGAGACCTTTTTAGTTGCATCCCACCTGCCTTGGAGGCCGGTTTTGCTGCCTCCAACCTGCCGGAGGCAGCCAACCCTACTGCCCGGATACTCCGTCATACATTCATATGAATCGGAGGACAGTGACAAAAAACTATACTGTTCGAGCTTGAACTGGGAAACATTAAATTTTCTAATGCACCAATAAAAAAGAATCCCGAATAGTGAATTCAGGCAATACTGAGTAGCCAAGGATTGTTTATCACGAGAGAAATGGTGCTTAACAATTGTATATCTAGCTGTGATTTACCGGTCAACTTTTTTTTTAAATCTCCATCGCGCATGGAGAAATATTTAGATTTATCTCTAATGGTGTTTCACTCATCTCCGAACTTCGATTGGATTTTCGAAGCTAAGGAGCTTCTCGGCGCTATTTTTTTGCTACATGCGAAAATTAAAAAAAAGCAAACGGAATATTAAATTGAAACAATTTTGTAAAATAAATTTTTTTAAACGTTAAAAAGTTAAAAAAACTTAACATATATTGTGGTAGTAAATAAACTTATTTTAAAAATGGTGTTCCAAAGCTTTCTTTTTTTTAAAATAAGCTTTAAATTGCTCATTAAAAAATAGTGCTCCGAAGCCCCCTTTGATTTAAATGGCAGGAGCATACATAGGTGGGCAGCCTCCCGGATTTTGGAGAGGGGTATAGCCGACCCCCCGAATTTAAGGGGTGTCGGCATACCTTAAATACCCCATTTTTAGCGTTTTGAGTACTGGGACCATAGATGGACAAGGGGGGTAAGGTGGGGTCCGGGGCCCTCCCCCCCTCCTCCCAAATTTTCGAATTTTTTACCGCTGACCCCCCTCTAGATTTTGAAATCTGACCTCCCCCCTCCACTCTCGAGAAAATTTTAAGAAAATTTTTATACTAAATTTTCTTCCAAAAACGTGAGAGTTTTTAACACAAATTCATGTTTTTACAACCTTTTTATACCTAAATATCGTTTTTTATTTAATAAAATGTAGTATTATCTTATAAAAAACTGTTATTAAACATTTAATGGTTTAAAAGTATTTTGTTTCGGAAATTAGACCCCACCTGACCTCCCTGTAGGTTTCAAAATTATCCACCGCGAGTCGACCCCCCTAGAAAGCTAGGGGGGGTTCGACCCCCCCCCCCTAGGACTACCACCCTAGATTTTGAAATGTCATTTATCCGGGATAAACACCCCCCGCCCTTAGCTTTTTTTACCGTGTTCATCTGCTATATACAAAAAAATGGTAAATAATAGACTAATTTTTTTGTTTTTGCCTATCCAAAAAAAACGAGACCCCTTGACCCCCTTGTGGCTACGCCTCTAAATAATAACAATTTTTATAGCTAAATTTACGTTAACCAACAGTCAAAAACATAGGTGGGCAGCCTCCCAGATTATTTTTGGGATTTCCCGGATTTTTTTTTGAGGGGGGGGAATACTCAACCCCCGAAATTCGGGGGGGGGGTATACTATACTCAACCCCCAAAATTTTTTTGGGGGGTATATCCAACCCCCAAAATTGGGGAGGGGGGTTTCCCAAAAATTTTTTGGGGGTAAACCTTAAATACCCCAGTTTTAGCGTTTTTAGTACTGAACCCCCAAATTTTAGGGAGGGGGGTGTGTCTGGGGTACCCCCAAATTTTAGTGGAGGGGTGTCGGCTATAATCGGGATTTTTTTGGGGGGTATAACCCCCCTGCCCACCTATAGGCAGGAGCCGGAGCATGATTTTGAAGGTAAAGGGAATATCAATAATCTAGATAATTTCCAAAATATCGTTTACAAAACTGTGTTTAAAGAATTTAGACAATAACAGTTATTACCCAAAAATAGAGTTTTATAGAAATTCGATTAAGTTAAACGATTATTTTTCTTAATATTAAAAACCTAATGAAATTCAAAACGGGTCCTTCGGTTACTTTTAGCTTATGAAAATTTTACATTGCGCCAAACGAAAATTGGAAACAAGAAATTTACAGAAGCAAAAAAATGATCATGATGCAGAATTTAACGGGGACATAAGAATTTTAACAAAACAAATCTAAAATTTTTATTTGGGGTTTTTTCAAGAATCATTTTATGTAAAAGATGAACACTGAAGACATACAATTGCCGATTAAAACTAGTTCAGAATATGCTTGTGTAAATATCGTTAGAATACAGCTATAAACGCGCTAAATTATGTGCGAACAATGGTTATTTTGTTTATTTTCCGAGAATTTAATAAATTCATGATATTTCGAATGTAATACACGTAAAATAAGTGGCTTTAGTATAAATATTCAAAAGGAGCAGTGCACTCAAAAAATGTTTAAACCACGGGAATTCAAAAATATGTTAGCAAAATAAAAAAATTAAAAAAAAAAAGTATTTTCATCATCTTCATCACTATAATCTTTCAAAAATAACGAAACTCTACACAATGTATTTCACTAACAGGAAACGCAACTCCTGTTTGGGATCTTACCAGAAGTTTCGGTTTTCGACGAAGCAACTACCGTAACTCCACCCTAATTTCATAAATAATTATGTTTTATTTTGTCAAAAAAATTTCATAAACTAGTTATTTTTAAGTTAAAATAAAAATCGTTCCTCTGAACACAAAGGTACGAAACCCAATCCGCTTTAAATCCCCGAAAAAGACAAATATATTGGCAAATAGAATCATCCTACTTTACACCGATGATCAGTTATTTATAATTATAAAGACCAATTTAAAAACGCAAAAATCTTTATTTTCACCAACATTTCTAAATTAGTATTAAAATTATAAAATTCGAAAGCTATGAAACGTGCTTTTAATTACATTTGTTTTTTCTAAAATACTGTTGCAACTCGGGTTATTTCTTAGCTGCATGTGAAATAAACCGTTACAATATTTCAATTTTAGTAAAAATCCCACAAAATAATTCGGATTTGTTAAGTTTTTTTCTGGTTTTTTCTCGAAATATTATCCAATTGTTTAAAGGTTACACCGCCAAAAACTGTTTTATGCACTGTGGCAATTTTTCGACTACCCAATAAGCTTGTTTATCTCGCAAAAAATTTTCATTCGTGTGAAAAGGACCGTAGACCGACAGTAAAAAAACATGCGAATCTTAACGAGTCTGGACACGGTTCGAACCTGCCTCTAAGACATTTTTATTATAAAACCAAAAAGAATTTTTCGAGCTGTTTTGGTGCAACATTCTTTTTAAACGAGTTAACCATTGCGAATTACATTATTGAAGTAATTCTGTAATCTGTTTATATGGAATGTTCATCTATTGTTCATCTATTCATTTATTGATTCATCTACCGTACCAGCTACCATATCGAAAATAAAATTTAACCAAGAATAATGTAAAATTATGCCTTTATTTTTGTGTTTTATTTTTACAAGTAGTAAATAGCTATAATTTTATTAATTTTTGGCTCCTCATCAATACAACATATTTGTGTAACTGGTAACAACACACATTATGAAGTTTGTTTTCTAAAAATTTATTTAAAAGATTAATATCCCGCATAATTTAAAAAATTTTTATTTTATGCACAAAGACTGGGTGGAAGCCGTTACAGTCCAAATCTTTTAACACTAAAAGCATAAAAAACGTTTTGCTTTTTTGACATTTTTTATCTAGCTTATGGTGAATACAGCTCGTTCCTCTAGAAATTTTAATCAAAATTCTACGCTAATTTTTGTCATGAAATTTTTTTTCGTTCGCTAATTATCGTTTCAAAACCAAAACTTCAACGCGAAAGTTGACCACTTAGAAAAAAGTTGCACTGCAGTGTTCAATCGACGAATCTTACAACAGCAGTCTCATATAATTTGTATATAGTGTCGTTCAATTTGCAAGAGCATTGTGGGTCGCACTGCTGATTGGTCACTATGTTATGATGTTCAGTTGTAGTGCGTTCAGCAGCCTTTACGCGGCTTTGCAACCAAAGAATTAAAACGATTCATCAGTTGCGAACGAGCGGTTAATCTACCGATTAATGCATGATCAAGACAGGCAATTAATCTAAAAAAATTTAGAAATTACAATCACAGGTGAGCAGAGGAGGAGGTTTGGGTGGGAGGTTACCCACCTAAAAATCTTGAAACTGCCGACACCCCCCCTCAAAATTTGGTCAAACTCAAAACAAACTCCTCAAACACCTCGGACACCCCCTCCCCTAAAATTTGGGGGGTCCTAGTAAAAAAATGAAATATTTGAGGTATATTTCAAAAAATTTTTTTCGAGACACCCCCATTACAATGGGGTGGTGGTCGGGTATTACCCATCCATGGGCACGGGGGGTTAACCCCCCCAATTCTGAGAAGGGGGTTTAACCCCCCCACTCAGAAGTGGGGGGGGGAAAGGTTAACCCCCCAACTTTGGAAAAATGAAGAAAAACGTCTTTAAAATGACTTCTTTAAACTTAGTTGTGGGGTCAAAATGCATGTTTTAAGCAACAAAAAGCTCAAAAATGCAATAAAAATGGCTTTTTGACCTAACATTAGCGTTTTTTACAAATTTTTTCTTCAAAATCGAAAAACGATACAGTTAAAATACACTCCAGAAAAAAAAACGATATGGGTATTTTGCGTTTCTCGGATTTTAACCCCCTCCCCCTAATTTGGGGTTTATTTAACCCCCCACTCCGGACCAACCTGCCCATGTATGGTATAACCCCTTCCCCTAAAAAAAATCCGGAAGGTTGCCCACCTATGGTTTAAAACAATAATAACCATAACATACCCTTTCCTTAAATCCTTAAACAAGCTTGTCCTTAGTCATATTATGCTGCACTGGCTCGTATTAGTAGTGAAATCTAATATTGTGTAAGATGATAATGAACAAAAATACCTAGTTTATATGGGGAGATTGGGATGTCCCCTCAAACTCATGGATTGTATCTTTTAAATGTTGTAGACAAAACGAACGACAAGACAAACAAACATTAATTTTAAAATTTGTCGATAATACTTAACTGTACGATTTATTGAATGTAAATTACGTTATTTAACATCTTTATTTTCTAACAAAAACTTTTAAATTACGTAAAAAAAAATCTAATGCATTGTACAAAAAGTGCAGAAATACGCCTATGTAGTTTTCATGTAATTAAAATTAAAATATCTAGAACTGATACATTTTATGAGGAATTCCCGGCCCCCGCCCCCTTCCCAAATTTCCCTTCTTCCCGTATTTTTTTTTTCACTTTTTTTTTCGCGCCTCCCCGCTTTCCCCCGCCCCATTTTTTCGCAAATTTTGGGGGGAACATAATACGATGGATTTTTCTTTTTTCTTTTTTATGAGTTGTTTCATGTAATAATCCGCAGCTAAAAATTCTAAGTATTTTTTGTGGTTTTTTAAAATTACACTGTTGAAACACAGGAAAGACTAGCAAAAAGACAAATATGCACAAATGAAAAAAATGATTATATCTCGTTGAAGAAGATGGGAATTTATTGATTTATACATCAGACAAGGATAAACTTATTTATTTAGTAACTAATGATCAAGTAACAAAAATTATAGAAAATAGGAAAAAATGTATAGTAATCACATTGTTAACGAAACGGTAGGTTTTAGTTTTATGTTTCATTGCAATTTTAGTCTCAAACATCCTGTTCTTTAGATTTTTAACCAAAGCATAACGATTATTCTCTTCTGATTTAAACCTTCTGCTGACAAAATATATTGACTTCAAATTGTTTTTCGCACTATGTACACCAGCTTTTATAAAAGCTATAAAGTACAAAAGAACAAAATCCTCTTTAACGAGAAATAAATCGTCAAATTATTTTGTTACTGAGTTTATTTGGTTTGTATAATATAATGATAATATATTCAAAATAATGTTAACTGTCTGCATATTGTCGATTGTGTAAGAATTCAAATTGTACAACCGAATTGATAAAACACTACCCCTAACTAATCGTATATCGTCGTTATTACGGCAAAATGAGCCACAGTTCGTATAAAATGTGTGTGCCTGTGACTTATTTCAATATTTAAACAGGACCCCATCAACTACAGAATGAGTCATAATCACGTGTATTTATAGTGACAGTGGCTCATTTTGCCGTAGTAACGACGATATTACGGACGAATTTTTTATCTATACTTGAGCGTACAAAATACACGACTAATTATTATCACACCGAAATATACAAAAATTAGGACTTTTCATATTAAATAACACTCTAAACAAAATTCAACATTTTTCAGGTGATTTATTTTGTATATAACTTACCTATTTATTTAAAAATGCTAAACTGACGGATTCACACTAAGCAGAAGCTACGTTTTTAATATAATATTTATACTTTAATTTTTAATAACGTTGATTAATCAACACTTAAACAATACTATCGCCTATAGGTACTGAAATTTAAAAAACGTATTTTGCATTTTTATCGAGTCCGTACTCGTGGTAGTATCTCTTCTCCCACCAGTCTGGACTGGGGTGAAACAGCTCCGGTTTGTCATAGCCCAATTCTTCCGGAGTGGAAATTCCCAATTCGTCCAAAACCGGTCTCACCTGGAAAACATCATTCATATACAAAATAGTCACATCACACTACGGATTGAGTGAACTTAGGTTCTTGTTAAATCTGCTTAGAAACGGCAAGCACTAAAAGAAACCTTCTACACCTAATACACCGACGGACCGACTACACCGACCGAGGGGTGAAAGCCTCTATTGTTACTAAAAAATTTCCCAAAGCAACCTAAGCAAAACCTTAAAATCAAGCTAAATTTAATGTTTTATTTGATTTTGAGGCTTTGCTTAGGTTGCTTAGGAAAACTTTTTGTTTTTTTTAAACAAAAAATTTTTAGTAACAAGAGAGGCTTTCACCCCTTGGTCGGTGTAGTGCGGGTACATAAGGTGTAGCTAGGCGCGTCAGGCCACCGACCTCCGAAGGCTGAGGAGGGGGGTCCACACCCTCGGGGTGTTTTGGTTTTTGACCTCTAGGGTGTTGGGGAGGTGTTTTTATCAAATCAAGTCTTAGGGGGGGTGTTAGGGGGTTTTTCGGACTGGTTATAGAGAGAGAGGGTTGGGTGAGTCTGGGGAGTGGGCCTAAGGGGGGGTGTCCGGTCTGAGGGTCTTTTCAGATGCCCACCCCACCGCCCCATAGGTAACCTTTGGTAGTTAGGTGTCTTTTAGTGCTTGCCTTAGAAACAGTAGGGTACGGTACCGAATTAAACATCGAAACTCAAGTACAGTGTGTAATTTTGAGAACTGAATTAAAAATCATATTTTGATTTTATTAATTCGTTTACTTTGATTTTATGTTTTACACCGCGGACCGGAGTGAAAATTTAAACCTAACTTTCCAAAATTTGGAAAGAAGGGAGGTTAACCAAACATATAAAAGTTGGTTTGAAACTAGGAGGCAGTTTTTAAATCTGAAAAACGCTTTATTATTACATCGATTTATTTGTCTGTAGCATACATGAGCATAGGGAGCAGGGGTGGGGGTGGGGGGTAGGGGTGGGGTCCCACCCCCCTAGCCTCGAAGTTCCGAACCCCCCCCCCCCTAGAAAAAAATCTAGGAGGGCCCCCATCCCCTAAAATTTTTAAATTTTGACACCCTCCCCCCCTCTCGAATTCTAAATTGACCTCTTCCCCCCATACATGGGCACAGGAGGGGCTTGCGGGGTTAACCCCCCAAATTTTGGGAAGGGGGGTTTAAACCCCCCTCCCAACTCAGAAGTGGGGGGAGAAAAATTTAACCCCCCAATTTTGGAAAAATTAAGAACAAAAATGTGTTTAAAAATGACTTCTAACTGCCTCCAAACCTAAGTTTTAAGGTCAAAATGATCGTTTTATACAGTAAAAAACTCAAAAATGCAATAAAAAGGGCTTTTTGACTTAAAATTATCATTTTTTACCCATGTTTTTTTAAATCAAAAAACGATATGGATAACATGCACTCCAGAAAAAAAACGATATGGGTATTTCGCGTTTCGCGACTTTTAACATCCCCCCTAAGTTGGGGTGTACCCATAGGTGAGAAAGAGGGGGAAGGCAGGGTGGGGTCCCCCCTAGCCTCGAAATTTTGGGACCCCCCCTAGACGAAAATCTAGGGGGGCCTCCCCCCAAATTTCCAAATTTTTTACTACTGACCCTCCTCTAGAATTTGAAATTTGACTCCCCCTCCCTCTCGAGAAAATTTTATGCACTTTTTTATACTAAATATTTTTCCAAAAACGTGAATTTCTAACACATATTCATGTTTTTACACCTTTTTTACAACAGAATATCGCTTTTTATTCAATAAAATGTAGTATTATCCTATAAAAAGAACAAATATTAAAGTTATTATGGTTTAAAACTGTTTTGCTTTGGACACCGGACCCCACCTGACCCCCTCTAGATTTAAAAATTTTGCATTCCGGGTCGACCATCCTAAAAAGCTAAGGGGGGTCCGAATCCCCCTGGGACCCCCCTCCTAGAATTCAAAAGTCGATTTAACCAGGGTAACCACCCCCCCTAGCTTCCCGGACCGTTCTTACTCATCTATGGGGCAGGGTGAGAGGGGTTGGGGGGTATATATATACCCCCCAAAAAAATCCCGAGGTGGGGTCCAGCCCATACATGGGCACGGGGGGTTTGGGGGGGGTTAACCCCCCAAATTCTGAGAAGTGGGGTTTAACCCCCCCCCCACTCAGAAGTGGGGGGGAGAGAAAAAGTTAACCCCCCAATTTTGGAAAAATGAAGAAAAAAATGTCTTTAAAATGACTTCTAACTGCCTCCAAACTTAAGTTTTGAGGTCAAAATGAATGTTTTAAGCAATAAAAAGCTCAAAAATGCAATAAAAAGGGGTTTTTTTACCGAAAATTAGTGTTTTTAACCTATTTTTCCTTCAAAATTGAAAAACGATATGGGTAAAATGCACTCCGGAAAAAAAACGATATGGGTATTTTGCGTTTCTCGGATTTTAACCCCCCCCCTAATTTGGGGTTTAACCCCCCCCACTCCGGACCAACTTGCCCATGTATGGTCCAGCCCCTCCCTAGCTTCGAAATTTCGGACCCCCTTCCCCTAGAAAAAAATCTAGGGCCCCCTCTGGAATTCTAAATAAACCCCCCGCCCTTCAGAGCCAAATTTTGGGTATGAATTTGGGCAAAATTTACTGTGATAAACACTGTTTTGTAGTAAAAACAGTACTTTTGTACTTTTTTTTATACATAAATAGTCTATTTTAGCATAGAAAATTGTATAATAGTGCTAAAAAACTTAAATAAATAATTTAATGTGACTTTGCTTGGAAACCGGACCCCCTCTGACCCCCTTCTGGGTTTTAAACTGGTCTACCCCGGGTCGACCCCCCCTAAAAAGCTAGGAGGGGAACGGAACCCCCCCCCACCTCCTAGCTTTTAAAGAACCATTTACACGGGGTAGCCACCACCCCCCTAGCTTGCCGGTCCATGCTCATGTATGGTCTGTATTAGTCTATACCTTTTACCCGTATCGGTTTTCAACTTTGGAGTAATAATAGATAAAAAACACTAAAATTAGAAAAAAAAGTAGGGAGGCCGGTTAGTAGAAGAGGTGGTCAGCAGGGTTGGAGGGAGGTAGAAGGCTCGCTATTGGGGGGAGCCCCCCTCGGGCATATATGGAGGGGTGGTTCGGTTACCCTTCCAATTTCTCTTTTCTTTGAAGTGGAGGGATAATAGCACCCCCTTTCCATAGGTAAGGTGGGCAGGTGGGGGGGGGGGGTTGGGGGTATGCCCCCAAAAAAATCCCGATTATAGCCGACATCCCCCTCTAAAATTTGGGAGTACCCCGGACACACCCCCTCTAAAATTTGGGGGTCCCCATCCCACTACTAAAAACACTAAAAATGGGGTCTTTGAGGTATACCCCAAAAAAAATTTTTGGGACACCCCCCCTCAATTTTTGGGGTCGTCGGGTATCCCCCGAAAAATCCGGGAGACTGCCCACCTATGCCCTTTCTCCCAGAGTTTAAGAGTTAACTTTTCCGTGCCCATATATTGGATAAACCTCCACAACCTCTGAATCGTGCGTGCCGTGTTTAGATATGCCTTAGATTAAATTAGGTCGACCCTTACAATCTAATTTGCAATCAAGTATGTTTTTTCATGAGATGTAGTTTTAAAAAATTTTCCCGCACCACTGAGTTTGCTCAGCGCTTAATTCAATGTAGACCTAGTTAGCTATTAAATAAATGTTTTAAAAATAAAACTTTAAAGCACCAGACTGTTTATTAAAGCAACATTTCGCTTTGTTTTTTGACTTTTTTTATTAAATTCACGGGAAAATTTTGAAATATTTTGCATATAATTATGGAATACAACTTTTAGCCCTTTTTATTTCGTTTAAAATTTGAATTTTTCTAGAGCTTATAAATATTGGGGGTCAGGTAGACCTAATTTAATCTAAGGCATATCTAAACACGGCACGCACGATTCAGAGGTTGTGGAGGTTTATCCAATATATGGGCACGGAAAAGTTAACTCTTAAACTCTGGGAGAAAGGGCATAAGTGGGCAGTCTCCCGGATTTTTGGGGGATACCCGACGACCCCAAAAATTGAGGGGGGTGTCCCAAAAATTTTTTTTGGGGTATACCTCAAATACCCCATTTTTAGCGTTTTTAGTAGTGGGATGGGACCCCCCAAATTTTAGAGGGGGTGTGTCCGGGGTACTCCCAAATTTTAGAGGGGGGTGTCCGGTTTCGGCTATAATCGGGATTTTTTTGGGGGCATACCCCCAACCCCCCCCCCCACCTGCCCACCTTACCTATGGAAAGGGGGTGCTATTATCCCTCCACTTCAAAGGAAAGAGAAATTGGAAGGGTAACCGAACCACCCCTCCATATATGCCCGAGGGGGGCTCCCCCCAATAGCGAGCCTTCTACCTCCCTCCAACCCTGCTGACCACCTCTTCTACTAACCGACCTCCCTACTTTTTTTTTCTAATTTTAGTGTTTTTTATCTATTATTACTCCAAAGTTGAAAACCGATACGGGTAAAATGTATAGACTACTACAGACCATACATGAGCATGGACCGGCAAGCTAGGGAGGGTTGGCTACCCCGGGTAAATGGCCTTTTGAAAGCTAGGCGGGGGGGGTTCAGGGGGGTGGGTCCGTACCCCCCTAGCTTTTTGTGGGGGGTCGACCCGGGGTAGACCAGTTTGAAATCCAGAGGGGGGTCAGAGGGGGTCCGGTTTCCAAACAAAGTCACATTAAATCATTTATTTAAGTCTTTTAGCACTAATAAAGAATTTTATATGCTAAAATAGACTATTTATGTATAAAAAGAGTACAAAAGTACTGTTTTTTACTACAAAACCGTGTTTGTGACAGTAAAGTTTGACCTAAATCCATACCCAAAATTTGGCTCGGAAGGGGGGTGGGAGGCATAGATGGGCAAGTTGGTCCGGACTCCGGACCAACTTTAATCAATTTTAATTCAATCACTCCGGAGTGGGGGGGGGGTTAAAATCCAAGAAACGCAAAATACCCATATGTGCATTTTACCCATATCGTTTTTCGATTTTGAAGGAAAAATTGGTAAAAAACGCTAATTGTAGGTCAAAAAGCACTTTTTATAGCATTTTTGGGCTTTTTATTGCTTAAAACATTCATTTTGACCTCAAAACTTAAGTTTGGAGGCAGTTAGAAATCATTCTAAAGACATTTTTTTCTTCATTTTTCCAAAATTGGGGGGTTAACAATTTCTCCCCCCCCCACTTCTAAGTGGGGAGGGAATAAACCCGCCTTCTCAGATTTGTGGGGGGTTAACCAACCCCCCCAACCCCATGTACGGGTTAAACCTATAGGTGAGAGTAGGTCCGGGAAGCTAGGGGGTGTGGTTACCCGGGGTAAATCGAATTTGAAATTCTAGGAGGGGGGTCCGGACCCCCCTAGCTTTTTAGGGGTGGTCGACCTGGGGGGCGAAATTTTGAAATCTAGAGGGGGGTCAGGTGGGGTCCGGTGCCAAAGAAAAACAGTTTTAAACCATAATAACTTTAATAATTGTTCTTCTTTTTATAGGATAATACTACATTTTATTGAGTAAAAAGCGATATTCTGGTGTAAAAAGAGTGTTAAAACATGAATATGTGTTAAAAATTCACATTTTTGGAAGAAAATTTAGAATAAAAAAAGTACCTAAAATTTTCCCGAGGGGGAGGGGGGGTCAGATTTCATATTCTAGAGGGGGTCAGGAGTAAAAAATTCGGAAATTTGAGGGAAGGGGGCCCTAGATTTTCGTCTAGGGGGGGGGGGGGTCCCAAAATTTCCAGGCCAGGGGCGGTGGACCCCACCCCCCACCCTGCCCCCCTACTTTCTCACCTATGGTTAAACCCCAAATTAGGGGGGATGTTAAAATTCGCGAAACGCGAAATACCCATTTCGTTTTTTTTTTCTGGAGTGCATGTTACCCATATAGTTTTTTGATTTAAAAAAACATGGGTAAAAAATGATAATTTTAAGTCAAAAAGCCCTTTTTATTGCATTTTTGAGTTTTTTACTGTATAAAACGATCATTTTGACCTCAAAACTTAGGTTTGGAGGCAGTTAAAAGTCATTTTAAAGACATTTTTTTTTCTTAATTTTTCCAAAATTGGGGGGTTAACTTTTTCTCCCCCCACTTCTGAGTTGGGGGTGGGGGGTTAAACCCCCCTTCCCAAAATTTGGGGGGTTAACCCCGCAAGCCCCACCCGTGCCCATGTATGGGGGGGAAGAGATCAATTTAGAATTCCAGAGGGGGGTAGGGTGTCAAAATTTAAAAACTTTGGGGGAAGGGGGCCTCCTAGATTTTTTTCTAGGGGAGGGGGGTTCGAAATTTCGAGACTAGGGGGGTGGACCGCACCCTACCCCCCCCTGCTCCCTATGCTCATGTATGCTACAGACAAATAAATCGATGTAATAATAAAGCGTTTTTCAGATTTTAAAACTGCCTCCTAGTTTCAAACCAACTTTTATATGTTTGGTTAACCTCCCTCCTTTCCAAATTTTGGAAAGTTAGGTTTAAATTTCCACTCCGGTCCGCGGTGTTAGGTTAAAACAGAAAATCAAAGTAAACGAATTAATAAAATGAAATGATTTTTAATTCTGTTCTCAAAATTACACACTGTACTTGAGTTTCGATGTTTAATTTGGTACCGTACCCTACTGTTTCTAAGGCAAGCACTAAAAGACACCTACTACCATAGGTCACCGATGGGGGGTGGTAGGGGGGTGGCACCCCCCTAAGACCTCAGACCGGACACCATACATGGGCAAGATGGTCCGGAGTGGGGGGGGGGGTTAAACCCCAAATTAGGGGGGTGGGGTTAAAATCCGAGAAACGCAAAATACCCATATCGTTTTTTTTTCTGGAGTGCATTTTACCCATCTCGTTTTTCGATTTTGAAGGAAAAATAGGTTAAAAACACTAATTTTAGGTCAAAAAGCCTTTTTTATTGCATTTTTGAGCTTTTTATTGCTTAAAACATTCATTTTGACCTCAAAACTTAAGTTTGGAGGCAGTTAGAAGTCATTTTAAAGACATTTTTTTTTCTTCATTTTTCGAAAATTGGGGGGTTAACCTTTTCTCCCCCCCCCGACTTCTGAGTGGAGGGGGGGATTAAACCCCCCTCTCAGAATTTGGGGGCGGGGGTTAACCCCCCAACCCCCGTGCCCATGTATGGGTTAAACCCCAAATTATGGGGGGGGGGTTAAAAATCCGAGAAACGCAAAATACCCATATCGTTTTTTTTCTGGAGTGCATTTTACCCATATTGTTTTTCGATTTTGAAGGAAAAATAGGTAAAAAAAGATAAATTTAGGTCAAAAAGCCCTTTTTATTGCATTTTTGAGCTTTTTATTGCTTAAAACATTCATTTTGACCTCAAAATTTTGGGGGTAGTTAGAAGTAATTTTACAGTAGTTTTTTCTTCATTTTTCCAAAATTGGGGGAGGGTTAACCGTTTCTCTCCCCCCCCACTTGAGTGGGGGGGGGGTTAAACCCCCCTTCTCAGAATTTGGGGGGGTTAACCCCCAACCTCCCCTCCCGGCCCATGTATGGTTAAACCCCAAATTAGGGGGGGGGGTTAAAATCCGAGAAACGCAAAATACCCATATCGTTTTTTTTCTGGAGTGCATTTTACCCATATCGTTTTTCGATTTTGAAGGAAAAATAGGTAAAAAACGCTAATATTAGGTCAAAAAGCCCTTTTTATTGCACTTTTGAGCTTTTTATTGCTTAAAACATTCATTTTGACCTCAAAACTTAAGTTTGGGGGCAGTTAGAAGTCATTTTAAAGACATTTTTTTCTTCATTTTTCCAAAATTGGGGGGGTTAACTTTTTCTCCCCCCCCACTTCTGAGTGGGGGGGGGGGGGTTAAACCCCACTTCTCAGAATTTGGGGGGGGGGTTAACCCCCCAACCCCCCCCCCCCCCCCGTGCCATTTTCATTTTCAGACCGTGCACAGGTCTGTAGTAGTGTACATATTTTAACCTAAACATCCATAGGACGAAGCATATAAGGGCAAGTTGGTCCGGAGGATTGGGGGAACTAAGATCTTGGAGTTCTTAGATCCTTGGCAGATGGCGTCAATGTTAAACAGCCTAGGCCTAAATCTAACCCTAAGCCTAAGCCTTAGCCTAGAAATCGGTCAGTGTCGGTGGACGGTGTCGGTGTACTTTCCAGTTTGCTTCCAAATGACGCCATAAAAGGCAAGGATCTAAGGACTCCAGGATCTAGGATCCCGTTACCGTCCGGAGTGGGGGGGTGGTTAAACCTTAAATTAAAGGGGAGGTTAAAATTTGAGAAACGCTGAATACCCATATCGTTTTTTTCTGGATGGAAGGGCGGAAAGAATACCTTCCAGCATAATATCTTCAGCGACGCATGGCGAGAAATTATTTTTTCCGTAGATATATTACTAGAATGTATTTTTGTAAAAGTTATTATTGCAGAAAAAATTCTTTCCGAAGATGTTATGCAGAAGCAGAATGTATTTCTTCCGGACACCCTGGCTGGATTCTAGGAAATTTGAACGCCAGCACTTGATCGCCGAGCATTTGACCGCCAGCATTAGAACGCCGAGCATTAGACGGCCGCAGTACTCGTTGCTTTAAAAAGAACGTTAAAACTCCCCGCAAAAGTGGTATAAACTCCCCCCAAGAATAAAAAAAAACTTAATAGAATATAAAAAAATGGTTTTAATATAATATTTAAAAAAAGCAATTTTGTTTTAACAATAAACGATAAGTCAAAAATTTATATTTTTCCTTGAAAATAAAAAAAAACTTAGTGAACGGTTACAGACCTGTGCACGGTCTGAAAATGCCCCCCCGTTTTATTGGAGGATTTGCCCCCCCTCGTTTTATTGCTTCCCCCAGCCAAAAAATGAAAAAGTTCCCTAAAAATATGACGCCATTTTTGACCTAGAATGACGCCATCATCGCGAATTTTTTGCAGTTTTTAGCCTATTTCAATGTATTTTAAGCCATTTTAGACCTATTTTTACCTTATTTCCGCTTTTTTTGTCCCTTTTTTCCCTTTTCCCCTTCTTTTTCTCCTTTTTTTCTTT
>JASAMX010010885.1:0-14712 GCA_030248175.1 Microlaimidae sp. YZB2_3 | reverse complement strand
CGTATTGTGCAATAAAGGTATTTAAACTGATAATGAAACTTCACATTATACGTTAATTCGTTTGATTAAAGTAATTATATGTGTTATGCGTTACAAAATTTGGTTTGATAGATTTTATTACAAAAAGTGACGAAAATATTTTATCTGGTTATACTGACCTGTTAGGGCTGGTTCATACTTATGACAAAACGTCCTTTGGGCAAAGTCCAAAGGACAAATTTAGAAAAGCCAAAACGTCCTTTGGACTTTTTCCTTTGGACGAAGTGTGAATACTACTTAGAATTTGTCCTTTGGACAAAGTCCAAAGGACAAAATCGAAAGGAAAAAAGTCCAAGCGATAAAAGATGAACAAGTTGGATTTTGTCGTTTGGACTTTTTCTTTTGGAAAAAATCCAAAGGACGTTTTTACGCTGTATTTGTCCTTTGGACAAAGTCCAAAGGACTTTTGTCCCTTGGACTTTGTACAAAGGACGTTTTGTCATAAGTACTAACCAGCCTTTAATCTCAACATTTTTAAAATATGTTTTACTATTGAAGATGAAAATAAATTATACTAAAAAATGACTTTTTTAAAATAGTTTGTGAAATTTTAGTAAATTTCTTAAAATCAATTGATCAACTTAAAATTAGTTTGTTTTCTCAGGAGTCCGGCCTACTCTAATCGAAAAGTTTTATTTCTAGTGCTAAAACCCAGGGATGCTTATGTAGACAATATTTAATTTTAGTATATAGTATAAACCTGTGATTTTAATCAGTATAGTATAGTATATTATACACTATGAATTTAGTAATATAGTATAGTATACATTTTTCACGATAAATTCTATTGGATAATTTTTTTGAGCCGCAATTTTTTTTGAGAAAATATTTTTTACGTGCAGAGAAACATATACGGATGAATAATATTGGTTACACAAAACGGCCTAGAAACTTTTTTAATTTTTTTTTATTGTTCTTCCTGGCGAGAAATGTTACGCCTAAACTAAGTTTTTAACTTTAGCCCATATGTAGAATATAAAATTAAATTAAAAAAACACAAAAAATTTTGACAAAGAAAATGAATTTATAAATTAGATAAATATAAATCGAAAAAATATTTCAAAAAATAAATTATTAAGTCATTCGAAAAATAGATTGTTACACGAAAAATAAATATAAACGAAAAGTTCACAAAAAGTTCACAAAAAATATATAAAATATACTGTTACACTTTTTAGTGTACATTAAATATCAAATGAAAAATATCAAAAATATAGTGAGAGTAAATTATAAACGAAAAAATATATAAATAATTAGAAAAATTAGAAAAATTATGTGGTAGTCTAGGTGATAGGTGTAACATTAGCTTATCGGGTTTGTGGATTTTATTTTTTTAACTGGTAAATACTTTAAAAAAAAACCCCATCTCGGCATTATCAAAATTATTTTTTGTATTGTCTCGATGTGAAATTTTGCCGTTCAAAATAAAAAATTGAAAAGAAAAACAGTAAAACCCAATTTTTAGAAAGTGAATTTTTACATCTTATGATTTATATTTACAAATCATTGGAAACATTAAAAAACACAAAAACTAATGTAAATTTTTGTGTGTAAATTTCATATTATGAACCCAGGAGGGTGCATGTTTAAAAATCATCACAGTGACAAACTATGGTTTAGGTTATAATTTACATTCACAAATAATATATAATTGGAAAGATACTGGTAAATAAATTTGTAAACTTTGTAAAATAATAACATTGAGTTTTTACCCCACATTTGTAGGCTTTACTTTTTATAAGAATTTTAATTTTACTAAAATTTAATTTTAGTATAAGCTCTATATAGTGTCTTAGTAATGTTATATACTGAATAGATAGATTGAATAAATTTTACTCGTAAACCGCTATAAAACTATAAGCACCACAGCAAAAAATTGTACTGTAACATCAAAATATGAAAAATAAACATATATATAAATGCAGTAAGTAATGGTACCTTCATATGAACATACAGTACAATCAATAATTACAGTTTAAAAAATTTAAATAAAAAGCACAAAAAGGCTATATTGTGTCATATTGGTCATCGAATAATGAGAAAATAAACAGTAACTAAGATAATAAATGCCTCGGCTTTAAATTCTCAGTATAGTATACTAATATATTTTTAGTTTTAATTCTAGGAGATAGATAAATAGACACATGCACCTATACGCCTTGGTCATTATGCAAAGAAATAGCGAAAAGAGAAAAAGCATAACCTAATATTATAGCTACCAAAGATTAAATTAAAATGAGGGAATAAATTACAGCTAAAATCTATATTTTTCTAAATGTAATACATAAAAAGCCGCAGGCAGTAAATTTAGCTAAAATTAAAGTGTTAAAAATTGGCAAATAGGGTTAAAACCATCAAACATATAGTATAGTATTATTCACTTGTTTATTACATTTCATTATCTTTTTTTTTCTGCTCTTGCACGTATAATCGCTTGTAGACCTGTGCATTTTACCTAATAAATAAAATATAGTATAATTTCTAGGATACAATTTTTACAATGATATTCACATTGTGAGTAATTAAAACACGAAAATATAGTAATTTTTGAATAACTGGTACTTAGTGCCGACTTATATCACGAAGTGAAAAGTTTTTAAGTTTCGCGTGAAAATGATTTTCACTTTTTTTTTTTAGAAATACAGGCACACTTCCGCTTAAAATCTTTTCAGAGTATGAATCACTGTAGTATTCAATATATTAATTTAAATTAGTCGGGCACTGCCTTATGCTAATTAGAACAGATTGACTGTTCCAAGGTTATTTTATTTTGTACTTATATTGGCAAAATTTACAAATATTTTCAAAATTGTGCAATATTTTAATAAATCATCAGCCGTAATAGTTTAAAGGCTTCACAAAAATTTAGTGTTTTACATTATTACCGTCGGCCATTTTCTTAACTTGTCATACATATTTACACTTTGAGAAAGTTTGTCTCGATTTCAAAACACTTGTTATTTGCACAATGACATTAAAGTGTTTTTTTACCTTTCTTTTTGAGTGTTTGTTTCGTTTGTAGTTTGAACTTTTGAAAATTCAATGGGCTCCACCAGGTAATTATACAGTATCAAGCTGTGTATTTTGAGGATATCCTTATAAAAGTATTCATGTAAATAAAAGTTAAGACACCAATATGCAGCATAAGCCAAATAACAACAGTGAATTTTAATTCTGACCAGTAAATAAATAAAAAAGACGTTGTGATATTTTATATTTTTGTTTTTTATTCCACATGTAGTGTTCTTTTCTCGTTGAAACTTAAAATAGATTAGCAAAACTTCATAAATTTAAAAAGAACTTAAATATTATATTTAATTTGTTTTTAATTTTGCAATTTGTTTTTATAAGTCTAAAAGAGCTTAAACATTATATTTAATTTGTTTTTAATTTAATATATATTTGAACTAAACGAAACACCGCAAAAGAAAATTTAAAAAAAAAACACTCCACACAATAATTTGACTATTTTTTTTCGGAAAAAATAATTCTTCTTTTTTATTTCTCATTTTTCTAATCTTTTTTTGTCTGGTGAGCTCTGCAAAATATACATTCCTAATCCAAAACTCAAAGCAGCTAGGCACGAGAAATCGATTTGGCATAAAAAACTAATCAAGGGTTTTTTAATATGAGTACTATACAGAACTCACATCCAACTAAATACTCAAATTTACTCAACTCACATTAAAATGATTTTGAAATAGCTGATTCGGTGATTCTCATGGCGCCAACTGATGATCTAATTTTCAGATTTTTAAATTTTTTCAATTTTTAGGAATGTTAGAATTTTATTTTTTGGTTTACAGTATTTTTCTCTAAACCAAAAATTGCATTTTACAATATAATGTTACTATTAATATTAATAATCTATTTTTAATCTTATACGATTTTTCAAATTAGTGACTTTATTTGTTTAAAACCTCAAAATCAAACCGCAGGGGTAAATAACCTATAAAACATGCTTTCGGGGGTACCGCGGTCAAAATAGTTCGGAACTTAACGATGGGATAAAAGTGGAGCCTTTAAAAAATTGTAGATTCTTGTTTTTAGCGATTTTTTGTTTTCAGCTCAAAGTTCCCAACTTGTGGCTCCAAAACTCCCATTTTTAGTTCTAAACTTCCAAGTCTCCACGCTTCTATTAGGCCTAATTTTTGTTAGTAAAAAGACTTTTAACCAGGATTAAGTGGTGAGACCCCTAAATGACTCTGAGTTTTTATTTTTGGGTATTTTTTTCATATTCATATTATGGTTTAATTATAACCGATTTTTGCAGTTGTGTTTTGTGCGAAATTCCTGTTGCAAAATAAATGCTTTTGTTACCTAGTTAAGTTTTAAATTGACAAAAATCTAACCCCCACCTCCCCCGATAAAGTTACACTAAACATTCTGGATTTTTATTTTATTTATTTACACGCTCCAAATTGATTTATCAATGCTGAATAAGTTCCTGCACTGTAAAATATTTTTCTCACCTATTTTATCCAGGCTGTCTCCGTGTATTTTTCTTAATTTTTTTCATACTTTATGTATCTGTTCTACGTAGTTTTCTACAGTTTTGGCGCGCCACATTTGCCCAATACTTGCGGTATTACAGGTAAATGATACGCGACCAATATTAATTAATAGTAAACATTAATGACAAAAGTCAATTAATCATTAAAACTATTAAATGGTATTCTTTAATTAATCGCCTCGCCATTTATATTTACTTATTGCTTTAAAAAATCGCCATTTATCAACTAGTGCTTTTAAAAATATTTTCAACTAAGTTTTTATTGAATATTTGACACCAAACCAGGTAATGTTGTATTCTATTTTTGTGGGCAAATTTAAAATGATATGGTGTCTTTGGAGACTGTACAAAGTAACGAGCCTGCCTAATTTTTAGGAACTTGTACTTGTCTCAAAATTTTCAGGATTTTGGAGCCGTCAGTTTTCAGGACAGTGCGCCAAAAATTTTATAACTTACTGCCCAAATTTCAGCAATTTCCCGCATGTCAACTTTTTTAGGGAGGTGGAGCTGTTGAATTTTTAGGAACTTGGAGCCGTCAGTTTAGGACCTCAGCTGTTTCAAATTCTCAGGTACTGAAATTGTCAAAACTTCTCAATTGTTGTCCAACTTGTACTGTCAAATTTTTAGGAACTGGAGCTGTCTCAGTTTAGGAATCTGGAGCAAATATACTTATGGAGCCCTTACCGAAAAAATTAGTTTGGGTTAAGATTAGCTTTTGTTTAGGCTCAATAAAGAGTGTAGTTTTTGACTTTCGGTCTCCAAAGTTCCGATTTTTGGCCTTTTGCAAATGCTTTGAAACGTTTGAGTTTCCTTAGACCATATTGACCTAATAATTTGTTTCAATTATTGTTATTTATTTAATTATTGGTTGTTTATTATATATTTGTGATTATTGTTAAATGTTTCTGGGAAGATAGGTTTGAATTTAAGAAAATATTAGTTTTCATATATATTCTCAATTTATTTTATTTTACATAAAGCACTATATGAACCATTTACTCAGCATATGCAATCACCAAAACCCAAATAACTAACATATAACAATATTAACAAGTAGCACCAATCACAATTCAGCGTGGTCTAGTGAAACTTATTGAGGGACCTTCAGTATGAGAGACGTAAGATCTGTCACTGCGCCACACCCTCGACAAAACGTAAGGTCAGAAAGTTTCTAAATCGAACATTGCCACTTTAGGGAGTACTTGTCATTTGCAAAAACGTAAAACTAAATAAATATGTTTTTTACCAAAAAACTTTTTTAATCCAAAATTTTATAAAAATCCTAATGGCGCACGACATAATTGTTTGAGCTTTAAAGGCTAGTAATTAAAGAGGCGTCAATTTTACTTGGTAAAAATTTTCAATTGGATTTTCGAGATTACTGTCACTCACTGGAGGATAAAATCAGAAAAGTTTATAGGTTTGTAGATAACCGGTTACAAGTTATTTCTATAATGAATTTCGTGGGTAAAATATATAAAATTTTCTTGGCTGATTTGTAGTGCGCTTTATGCTTATTACTAAAACTAAAGTCTCCCAGGCTGAAATTAAGGGCGTAACCGCTCTCCGCCAGGAAGAAATAAACAATAAACCCACGAGCGAGAAAAATTAAAAAAAGAGTTTTAGCGGTTATGTAACCAATTATTATTTAGTTGCGTCATGTGTTTCTTTGCACGTGATATTTTTTCAAAGAACGAGTGGTTACTTTACCACTCATCTATTTTCACCCTGATAGAATTTATCTTTAGTGTACCACATGAAATTGTACTAAAAGTAAACCCAACGTGGCTGCAACAGTTGTTCGTTGGATGTTCGTTGGAATAAAAGATGTCCCCCATTAAGTAATCATTCAAATCACGAGAATTTGACGTCACTTTATCCGCCAATTAGATTTGATTTAATACAGAGTATTTGTTTAATAAAGTGACGTCAGATTCTCGTGATTTGAGTGGTTACTTAATGGGAGGCATTTTTTAATCTAACGAATAACTGTTGCAGCCACGTTGGGTTTACCTTTAGATAATATATCAAACATACTAGATCTCTTCTTTAAAAATACTGGTAAAGGGATTTTAAAGGCTGGTTCATACTTATGTAAAAACGTCTTTTGGACAAAGTCCAAAGGACAAATACAGTGTATAAACGTATGTAAAACGTCCTTTGGACTTTGTCCAAACGACGTTTTTACATAAGTATGAACCAGCCTTAACAGTCAGTTATTTCAAATGCTATTATTCAGGTGAACAAAAAAATGATCAATCGTACGATAGTTTTTATTGTAAAAAAATTGTATATAGTTTTTACGTTTTTGCAAGTGACAAGTACTCCCTAAAGTGGCAATGTTCAACGAAACTTTCTGACCTTACGTTTTGTCGAGGGTGTGGCACAGTGACAGATCTTACGTCTTGCATACTGAAGGTCCCTGGATAGAGTCTCCGCTGAGACACACTGAATTGTGATAATATTCTTTGTTAATATTGTTATATGTAGTATTTGGGTTTTGGTAATTAGTGCTGAGTAACATCGGCCTTGCGTATAGTGCTTTATGCTAAATAAAATAAAATAAATTATTTATATGAAGTTTAATTTTCTTAAATTCAACCCTATCTTCAGAAACGTTTTAACAATGATCGCAAAATATCTATAATAAACAACAATATAATTAAATAAAATAACGACTGGTGAAACGGATTTGTTTTGATTTGAGGTCGATATGGTCTAAGAAACTTGGAGTTGAATCTTGGAGCTGGAACCTGGAGGCCAAAATAAGGAACTTGGAGCCGAAAGTAAAATACACTCTATTCCTAAGCCTAAACGAAAGCTAATCTTAAGCCCAAACTAATTTTTTCGTAAGGGCTCCGTAATTCCTATTATTTGCCGCTCCAAGTTCCTAAAGATTTCGACGGCTCCAAGTTCCTAAAAATTTTGACGGCTCCAAGTTCCTAAAAATTTTGACGGGTCTAAAAGTTTTGACGGTTCCAAGTTCCTAAGAATTTCGACGGCTCCAAGTTCCTAAAAATTTTGACGGCTCCAAGTTCCTAAAAATTTTGACGGCTCCAAGTTCCTAAAAATTTTGACGGCTCCAAGTTCCTAAAAATTTTGACGGCTCCAAGTTCCTAAAAATTTTGACGGCTCCAAGTTCCTAAAAATTTTGACGGCTCCAAAATCCTAAAAATTTTGACGGCTACAAGTTCCTAAAAATTTGACGGCTCCAAGTTCCTTAATTACGGCTCCAAAGACACCGTATCATTTTTTAAATTACCACAAAAATAAAGTGCAACATTACCTGGGTGTTTATGCTTAAATATTCAATAAAAACTTAAGTTGAATGTAAATGGCGATTGTTTAAAGCAATAAGTAAATGAAAAATGGCGAGGCGATTAATTAAAGAATACCATTTAATAGTTTTAATGATTAATGTTTACTATTAATTAATATTGGTCGCGTATCATTTCCTGTAATACCGCAAGTAATTGCAGGTAAATGGTACACGCGGAAAATAAAACAGCCTAGAAACCTAGAAAACTACACTGGAAAAAACGGGTGCGTAAACTATGAAAAAAAACTTAACATCTAAGAAAATACACGGAGCACCCTGGATAAAATAAGATAAGAAAATATTTTACAGTATACAGGCACTTATTTTAGCATTATAAAAAAATTATTGTAATATAAGAGTTCATTAAGTAAATTAAATCAATAAAAATCCAAGTTTTTATCATGTAACTTTATCGGGAGAGGGTGGGAGTTAAATTTTTGTCATTAAAAAATTTAATTGCAGATAACAAAAGCATTTATTTTGCAACAGGAATTTCGCACAAAACACAACTGCAAAAAATCAGTTCTGGTAAAACCATAATATAAATATGAAAAAAATACCCAAAAATGAACTCCGTTTAAATCCAAAATACCATTTAGGGTAACTCATCTATTTTCAGCCACTTTCGTTCTGTTTTTTTGCATAATTTTTTATAACCAGTTTAAATATCGTTAAAAGTCTCTTTACTTAACAAAAACTAACATCTCGATTTAGGGTCGATGGAGCGGAGGAAACTTGGAGCTGGAACTTAGAACTAAAAATGGGGAACTTGGAGCCACAAGTTGGGAACTTTGAGCTGAAAACAAAAATCGCTAAAAAGTTTAACTAAGCCTTACCAAAACCTAAATCTAAGCCCAAACCAATTTTTTTAAAGGCTCCAAGTTTCCATTGCTCGTGGCTTTAAGTTCCCAAAAATTTTCGATGGTTTAAGTTCCAGGCTCTTAAGACCGCGTACCCAAAAGCATGTTTTTATAGGTTAGTTTTGCCCTGCAGATTTTGATTTTGAGGTTTTAAATAAATAAAGTCACTAATTAAAATAGTATGAGGTAGAAATAGATTATTAATTGTAACATTAATGGTAACATTATATTGTAAAATGCAATTTTTGGTTTAGAGAAAAATACTGTAAACCAAAAAATTCAATTAAAAACTATTTTTTAACATTCCTAAAAATCTGAAAAATTTAAAAATTTTTAAAAAATATCGAAAATTAGATCATCAGTTAGTCGCATGAATCACCGAATCGGGCTATTTTCGATAAAAATTTTAATGTGAGTTGAGTAAATTTGAGTATTTAGATTAAAAAACTAATGTGAGTTCTGTATAAGTACTCATATTAAAAACCCTTGATTAGGTTTTTTATGCCAAATCAACGTTCTCGTGCCAACAGTTTTGGGTCTAGGCGCCAGCCTGGTACCTTAATTTTTGATTAGGAATGTATATTTTGCAAGCTTTATTACTCCACCAGACAAAAAAAAGATTAAAAAAAGTTAAATAAATAAAAAGAAGACTATTTTTCCGAAAAAAAATAGTCGACTATTGTGTGGAGTGTTTTTTTTTTAAATTTTCTTTGCGGTGTTTCAATGGTTGATTTCGAATCATAAACCAATATATATTTTAAATTAAAAACAAATTAAATATAATGTTTAAGCTCTTTTAAACTTATGAACAAAGTTTTGTAATCCAAAATTAAAAACAAATTAAATATAATATTTAAGTTCTTTTAAATTTATGAACAAAGTTTTGTAATCTATTTAAGTTTTAAACGAGAAAAAAGAACACCTACATGTAGCAAATAAAAAAAATCCACACAAAAATATAAAATATCGCAACGTACTTTTTTGAAATATTCCTATTTATTTATTTACTGGTCAGAATTAAAATTCGTTTGTTGTTATTTGGCTTATGCTGCATATTGGTGTCTTAACTTTTATTTACATGGAATACTTTTTATAAGGATATCCTTCGAAATACACAGCTTGATTGTGTATATTACCTAGTAGAAACCACATCTTTCAAATAAATTTGCAAAAGTTCATTTTTCAAATAAACTTGCAAACGAAACAAACACAAAAAGAAAGGTAAAAAAACACTTTAATGTCATTGCATCCCAAATAACAAGTGTTTTTGAAATCGAATTATTAAACAAAGTTTTCTGCAGAAGTGTAAATAAATATATGACAAGTTAAGAAAAACGCATCGTAATAATGTAAAACACTAAATTTTTGTGAAGCCTTAAAGCTATTTACACTAATGATTTATTAAAATATTGCACAATTTTGAAAATATTTGTAAATTTTTGCCAACATATAAGTACAAAATAAAATAACCTTGGAACAGTGCCCAATTATCTGTTATTAATTAAGTATGTAAAGGCAGTGCCCAAAATTAATTTAAATTTGATCCTGGAGAATACTTATGGTCCGTCCGCAATTACAAACTCATTCATACTCTGAAAAGGGAAAAAACTTTAAGCGGAAGCATGCTCCAGTATCTTGCTATTCTAAAAGGAAAAGAGTGAAAATCAGTGTTTTTTTAGCACAAAAACTTAAAGTTTTAGTTCATGATCATAGTCGGCACTAAGTACCAGTTATTCAAAAATTACTATATTTTTAGTGTTTTTAAATGTACTCACAATGTGAATACTCACATTGTAAAAATATGAGTTGTTAGCCTATACTAGAATTATACTATATTTTATTTATTGGTAAAATGCACAGGTCGTAAATTACGACGACTATACGTGCAAGTAAAAAAAAAGATAATGAAATGTCATTATAAACAAGTGAATCAAATACCTATACTATATGTTTGATGGTTTTAACCCTATTCCAATTTTTAACACTTTAATTTTAGCTAAATTTATATATACCAGCTTTTATGTATTACATTTAAAAAATATGAGTTTAGCTGTAATTTATTCTTCCCTAGTTTTAATTTAATCTTGGTGCAGTTGTGGTTATGTTAGGTTATGTTTTTTCTCTTTGGCACTGTCGATTTTGTGTACCCAATAAGAACACCAAGGGTTCCATGCGGTGTGGCAGTTGCATGTTATCTATCTATTTATCTATCTATACTAGAATTAAAACAGGACATATTATACTATAGTATACTATACTAGAATTAAAGCCGAGCGATCTATACTTAGGCTCTTTTGTGTTTCTCTCCTTTTATTCAATGACCAATATGACACAATATAGCCTTTTTTGTGCTTTTTACTTAAATTTTTTTTAAACTGTAATTATTGATTGTACTGTATGTTCATATGAAGTTCCTATTACTTACTGCATTTATATATATGTTTAATTTTATATTTTGATGTTACAGTACAATTTTTTGCTGTAGTGCTTATATTGTTTTATAGCGGTTTTGCGAGTAAAACTATTCTATTCTATTCTATACTATTCCATACTATATTAGGATTAAAGGTTTCTTACTAGTACACTAACACAATTCTAGTATAGAGCTTATACTAAAATTAATTTTAGTAAACTAAAATTATTTATAAAAATTAAAGCTACGAATGTGGTAGAAAACCCAACATATGTTATTATTTTACAAAGTTTACAAACTTTATTTACCAGGTATATTTTTTACCAACGCATCCCTATTTTGTGTCTTGTGAATGTGAATTATAACCTAAACCATAGTATTTTGTCACCAACTTTAGTGTGATGATTTTTAAAACATGCCACCCTCCTGGGTTCCATGAGTGTGGAAAGTCTTTACCACGCAAAAATTTACATTAGTTTTTGTGTTTTTAATGTTTCCAAAATGATTTGTTGATTGTGATGCAAATAATTAAGATGTAAAAATTTCACTTTCTATGGTAAAAATTGGGTTTTACTGTTTTTCTTTTTTGATTTTTTTCTATTTTTGAACGGCAAAACTCGGTAAATCATTAGCGGATCAAAACAATCAAAATAATTTTGATAATGCCAAAAACATGGGCAGTTTTTTTAAAGTTGTTTTTACCAGTTAAAAAAATAAAATCACAAACCCGATAATTTAGAGGACTGTACCTTTAATGAAGTATTTTTATCTAAAGTACCACCGTCGACTCTGGTTTTTCTAATTGTTCTGTGTTTTTTTTTTCATTTTTTACGTTTTTTACAATCTACCCTCTATGTATTTTACCTTTTATTTGAAAACCATTGTATTTTTAAATTTACCACTAAAAAGTGTTCTATATTTATATCTCACATTCCATGGAGTTTTATGCAAAAATTTCAGTTTTATATTTTAGAATTTTATAATTGTTATTATTACCTATCAAAATGACTTAATTATTATCAGAAGTAAAATTTTTGGATTACTTTTGTTATCTAAGAATTTAAAGCAATTTTACTTTGTACTAAAAATTTTTTGTGTTTTTTTAATTCAGTATACTTGTCTTACTAGTATCGTTACTAGTAAGAAACTTCAGAAATGTATACTATACTATATTAAACTATACTAAAATTAAACTCATAGGTGTTATAATATACTATACTATACTAGAATTAGAGTCGCAGGTCTTATACTATACTATACTATATTATACTAGAGTTGATATATAATTCTAGTAAGCATCCCTGGGTTTTAGGCACTAGAAATAAGATAAAACTTTGATTAGAGTAGCCAGACTCCTGAGAAATAAAAAAAACAAACATAATTTTAAGTTGATCAATTGATTTTAAGAAATTTCCTTAACACCACAAAGTGTACTTTTAAAAAGGGTCATTTTTTAGTAATAAAACTATTTTCATCTTCAATAGTAAAAGTTTAATTATTTTAAAAATGTTGAGATTAAAGGCTGGTTCATACTTATGACAAAACGTCCTTTGTACAAAGTCCAAAGGACAAAAGTCCTTTGGACTTTGTCCAAAGGACAAATACAGCGTAAAAACGTCCTTTGGATTTTGTCCAAAAGACAAAGTCCAAAGGACAAAATCCAAAGGACAACGTGTTCATACTTTTTGTCCTTTGGACTTTTTCCTTTGGATTTTGTCCTTTGGACTTTGTCCAAAGGACAAATTCTAAGTAGCATTCATACTTCGTCCAAAGGAAAAAGTCCAAAGGACGTTTTGGCTTTTCTAAATTTGTCCTTTGGACTTTGCCCAAAGGACGTTTTGTCATAAGTATGAACCAGCCCTAACAGGTCAGTATAGACCAAGAAAATAGAAACATGTTTTCGTCACTTTTTGTAATAGGAATCTATCAAACCAAATTTTGTAACGCATGACGCGTGTGGTACTTAATCAAACGAATTAACGTATAATGTGAAGTTTCATTATCAGTTTAAATACCTTTATTATAAAAAATATATATACATAGAGAGTAAACTAAATAAGAATCAAGTTCTAAATGTGCATCATTTGGTATCGCATCAACACTTAAACAGGGGAACAATGAAATTCAATTATTTTCCTGTTGGAAACCCACTAGGACAGTTGAAACAAATTCCGGCTATAAAAATGAACTTAATTAAAATTAAATGAACTAAATTAAACAGTTTAAAATGTAACGTTTCTTTACAATAAATTTTATGACTTTCTAATAATTTCGATTTTTTTTTACTTTTTAATTTTGTAAATCTACCGTTTAACGAAAAAATCGCGAAAATTAAATGAACTAAATTAAACAGTTTAAAATGTAACATATCTTTACAATAAATTTTATGACTTTCTAATAATTTCAATTTTTTTTTACTTTTTAATTTTGTAAATCTACCGTTTAACGAAAAAATCGCGGGTTTTTTGTAAGCAAAACGGAAACGCAATATTTCGACAAATACTGCACCAATCATAACGATCAAGATATCAAATTAGAGCAGAAAGTGGCCACTTTCTTTGAGTGCATAATTTGTAACGTAAATTGTAATAACCATTGAGCAATTTGTCACGTACAGAATTGTCGAAAAACGCCAATTTTGAGGAGTCATTGCTCCTGAACCATTGGAGATATTTTATTTAAAAAATTTTAGTGGGCTATTGGGGCAGGGGTAAGGTTTTCACATAAAATTATCAAAATCGAAGACAAAAAGTTTGACTCCACACTAGGGATGCATTGAACTGCTCACAAATGCTGAATACCAATTGGTACTCACATATTTTTACTCATATAATTGTGAGTACTAAGCTCAAGCTCAAGCTCATAATAAATCTCAGGCTTAAGCTCAAGCTTCCAATTAGCCCAAGTTAATTAGCTTAATTGTGAGCTTGACCCTAAAAATAAAAAAATATATATTATACTTTACCAAAAGATGTGTAACTCCTGGAAAAAGAACTCGTTAGAATATGCCATTATAACAACATAATTTCAGTTTATTTAAATGGCATTTTTATTTTAAATTTATATTCTTCTGTGAATTGACGCCAATTATAATAAAGAACATGTTTTAATTTAATAATGGAAAAACTGAATTTATCTAAATTCATGTAAATCCATTTCAATTCACTTGAATTAATGAGGAATAGGCTATTATTATGCCATAACTCAAAAAGCTGTGTCATTTTTATGACTATTCCAAAACCGTTTTATCATATTGGCGTCACACGCCACTTTTTATACAGAAGTTCAACATTTTTTTGATAAATTGCATGTTTTTTATTATGGTTTTCCCTTTCATTTAAAAAGCTAAATTTCTTACAAAAAAGATGTGTGATAAAATAAACACATAGAAATACAGTAAAGCACTTCTTTTGTCTTCCATTTCGATTATTTTTTGCAAAACTTTATCCTTCACTCCAAAACCTTGTAACTGTTTTTTTGTTTAAATATTTTTAGACCATTTAAAAAAGACCAAAATTAAGATTTTTTGGGCATTAATCCAAAAAAAATGTCTTCTTTGCTGCGAAAA
>JASAMX010010884.1:0-13208 GCA_030248175.1 Microlaimidae sp. YZB2_3 | reverse complement strand
TGCTATCAATTAACAAAATAATGGTTTTCAATTTATTTGAAATTTTTTTGAATTTTATTTTTAGGTTTTCTAAGGGTTCCGGTACGCAGTTTACGAGTACCACCCCGGTCCATTTCGGACTGATTCTCCACGCAGACCGTATGCGTGAAAAACGGTCCCTACTTCTTAAGTCTTATCTTTTCGTTTCAGCGCAGACATGGACTTCGATATAAAGAAGTTTTTTATCCCTACTTTGGTTTTTACCCACTTACGTGAAGAATAAGTCAGAAGAATGGGTCCCATCACAAAAATTCCCGCGAAATACAATCTGCCAAACAACGAGAACGAAACAACCCCCGCGCAACAGAGTGGCAGAAGCTGGCGACTGAACGCGCACCAGCTGCTGATTCGCGTGGAGAAGCTGGACGCCATGGGAAAGCCCAGCAGTATTCACGAAGAGGGCCATGGGTTCGGGCGCGCGCTGCCCCGGGCCCACTACGGCAACTATTTACCATGGGATGGAGGACAGACTAAAAAAGGGCGGGAAGTTCCGAAGAGAGCATTCCACCATGGCTGTCATTGCAGGACTACATAGTCGCAATCGCTCACAGGAAGAATATGAAAAGGCAAAGAGCTTGGTAAAGGAAGGACAATTGAATACAACAACGGGAGGGAACAATGCTGTTGTCGATTGTTTCCGTATAGGTAAAGATGATCAGAAAGCCACGCCTTTTAAAAATTTCGTTTTCAAAACCAATGCTGCCAGGAACCGTGTTTGTGCGAAGAATGAAAGTTGCTTTTTTAAAAACATTTACGTAAAACCGTTTTCTTACTAACTGAGCAATACGTAAGAACAAATACGATTACTGGGAAGAGCAGCGAGCAACAATGAAAATATTTGTTCGATATGGTGATCACGGTGATCCTCATACTCAGATAAAAACTGCATGGAGATTAGTAATTTTTTAGACAAAAAAAGGGTCAGAATGTGCAACCCAGTTGCAGTAAAACTTATAGTAAAACTGGCCTTTAAAAATGCTCCTAAGAATAGAGCAGGAAAAAGGGGCGATTTTTCCCCGGGCGTAATGTTTAGACAGAAAAGATGTGAGACTAGTCTGAGATGGAACATTATGTGGACTATAAAAATTTGCATTTGGTTTGGCCAGCTGCTCACTAAATAAAAAATTTCTACGATATGATAATGATTTGTTTATACATTGATCTAATCACACAGCACTGTTGCATTTTTTTTAGTTTGATGAAAATCAATTGAAAAAAATATAAGCACAGCTATCTTTGACAAGCGCGAAATCCCCACTTTTTCAATTAGAAGGTTATATTTGTATGTGTAACAACTATAAATTTGAAAAAGTGGCGATTTCGCGCTTGTCAAAGATTGCTGTGAGTATAATTTTTTCAATTGACATTTCATCAAACTAAAAAAAATGCAACAGTGCTGTGTGATTAGATCAATGTATAAACAAATCATTATCATATCGTAGAAATTTTTATTTAGTGAGCAGCTGGCCAAACCAAATGCAAATTTCCTATAGTCCACATAATGTCCATCTCAGACTAGTCTACATCTTTTCTGTCTAAACATACGCCCAATCGCCCCTTTTTCCTGCTCTATTCTTAGAGCAATTTTCAAGGCTAGTCTACCACTTTTTTTGAATTAAACTAAAAAATAGGTTAATGAACTATAGTTTTAGCTGCGCAATGATATATGTTTATAATCATTCCGTTGCCGAGATATAATTTTTTAAATAAAAATAAATAATAAGATGATTAATTAAAATAACTAAATTTAACAACGTTGTTTAAGTATAGTTAGTGCGGTGCAGTTGCGCTCCAGACAAAGTTTACCTACGTTCTTCTAAATATAGTTGGCGCGATGCCGTGCGCCAATGATTGCAATTATAATTTTTAAAGTAAATATAATAATAATAATAATAAGATGATGAACATGAATAACAAAATTTACTCACGTTCTCGAAGTATAGTTGGCGCGGTGCGGTGGGTTAATTGCAGTTGGCACCCCCGCACCACCGATGATTTGCGGCGCGTGGCGCTCCCGCGCCACCGACGCTCATTATTATTTTAATAAATAAAACTTTGAATTAATTTTGTCATCAGTAATGCAAGAATTAAAAAAAGTACTCTGTTGTTTTCGCCGATTTCCGCGCGGTTGAAGCAGATGGCGCTGGGAACTGGTTCCGTTTCTGCCACCAATTAAAACCGGTCTGCTTTTTTGTGCGGTTTTTATGAGGGGATGTTGGTTGTCTGCTCTGTACAATCCTTATTGTTGCCAAAAGGCTGTTATTGTGCGGTTGGGAGTTTTTATTTGTCTATTTTTCAATTTTTTTATTTTGATCAATAAATCGATAACAAGGACCTAAATGAAAAAAGTGCTTCCTAAGAAAGTTGCGTAATTCCTTCTTCTTTCTTATGAGCCCATGTTTATTTTTGATCAATCAGTAACGAATGAGGAATATCGCTTTTAAGGATGGAGCGTTGGAATAATAATAATAATAATAATAATAATAAGAAGAAGAAGGTTCTGAATTTCAAAATTTACCCACGTTCTCTAATTATGGTTGGCATGGGTAGGGGGCGCGGGACCGCCTCGGGGGGATTTAGCCCCGTGGCGCCGCGCCAACCATAATTAGAGAACGTGGGGTAAATTTTGAAATTCAGAACCTTCTTCTTCTTCTTCTTCTTCTTCTTATTATCTTCTTCTTCTTAGTATTCCAACGCTCCATTCTTAAATACGATATTCCTCATTCGTTACTGATTGATCAAAAATAAACATGGGCTCATTAGAAAGAAGAAGGAATTACGCAACTTTCTTAGGAAGCACTTTTTTCATTTAGGTCCTTGTTATCGATTTATTGATCAAAATAAAAAATTGAAAATTAGACAAATAAAAACTCCCAACCGCACAATAACAGCCTTTTGGCAACAATAAGGATTGTACAGAGCAGACAACCAACATCCCCTCATAAAAACCGCACAAAAATAGCAGACCGGTTTTAATTGGTGGCAGAAACGGCGCCAGTTCCCAGCGCCATCTGCTTCAACCGCGCGGAAAACGGCAAAAACAACAGAGTACTTTTTTTAATTCTTGCATTACTGATGACAAAATTAATTCAAAGTTTTATTTATTAAAAAATAATAATAAGCGTCGGTGGCGCGGGAGCGCCACGCGCCGCTAATCATCGGTGGTGCGGGGTGCCAACTGCAATTTAACCCACGGCACCGCGCCAACTATACTTAGACAACGTGAGTAAATTTTGTTATTCATGTTCATCATCTTATTATTATTATTATTATTTTTACTTTAAAAATTATAATTGCAATCATTGGCGCACGGCATCGCGCCAACTATATTTAGAGAACGTAGGTAAACTTTGTCTGGAGCGCATCTGCACCGCACTAACTATAATTAAACAACGTGGGTTAATTTTGTAATTTAAATTCATCTTCTTCTTATTATTTTTTTATTTTATCTCGGCAACGGAATGATTATAAACATATGTCATTGCGCAGCTAAAACTATAGTTTATTAGGCTATTTTTTAATTTAATTCAAAAAAAAGTGGTAGACTAGCCTTGAAAAATGCTCTAAGAATAGAGCAGGAAAAAGGGGCGATTTTTCCCCGGGCGTATGTTTAGACAGAAAAGATGTAGACTAGTCTGAGATGGACATTATGTGGACTATAGGAAATTTGCATTTGGTTTGGCCAGCTGCTCACTAAATAAAAATTTCTACGATATGATAATGATTTGTTTATACATTGATCTAATCACACAGCACTGTTGCATTTTTTTTTAGTTTGATGAAATGTCAATTGAAAAAATCATACTCACAGCAATTTTTGACAAGCGCGAAATCGCCACTTTTTCAAATTTATAGTTGTTTCTTAACATACAAATATAATCTTCTAATTGAAAAAGTGGCGATTTCGCGCTTGTCAAAGATTGCTGTGAGTATGATTTTTTCAATTGACATTTCATCAAACTAAAAAAAAAATGCTACAGTGCTGTGTGATTAGATCAATGTATAAACAAATCATTGTCATATCGTAGAAATTTTTATTTAGTGAGCAGCTGGCCAAACCAAATGCAAATTTCCTATAGTCCACATAATGTCCATCTCAGACTAGTCTACATCTTTTCTGTCTAAACATACGCCCGGGGAAAAATCGCCCCTTTTTCCTGCTCTATTCTTAGAGCATTTTTCAAGGCTAGTTTTACTATAAGTTTTACTGCAACTGGGTTGCACTTCATCCTATTCTGACCTTTTTGTCTAAACCCTTAATCTCCAGAATGCAGTTTTTATCTGAGTCATACAAATAAGGATCACCGTGATCACCATATCGAACAAATATTTTTCATTGTCTTGTTCATTTTCTCAGCCTTGCTTTGTCTTTGCCATTACGGTCTTTGTTCTTTACGCTGCTCACTGAGAAGAGACGGTCTTACATAAAACGTCCAAAAAGCTCAGGCTTGACGAAATTTTCCATGTACTCCGCACAAACTGGTTCCTGGCAGCATTGGTTTGAAAACGAATTTTTAAAAGGCGTGGCTTTTTGGATCAAATTTCTTACCAGACGGAACAATCGACAACAATATTGTTCCCTCTGTGTTGTCAATTGTTTCCTTTACCAAGCTCTTTGCCTTCTTGACAGTCTTCCTGGGGCGATTCCGACTCCTGTAGTCTTGCAGAATGACATAGCCACCTGCGGGCGGAATGCTCTCTTTGGACTTCCGCCCTTTTTACTCTGTCCTCCATCCATGGTAAAAGTTCCTGGATGACCCGGGCACAAATGCTGGCTCAACTGGCCTCTTCACCAGCACTGGTCGGGCTTTCCCATGATGTTCTCCAGCTTTTCCACGCGATTCAACAGCTGGTCACGTTCAGCTTCCAGTTCTGCCACTCTGTTGCGCAGTTGTTCGTTCTTGTTGTTGGCAGAGTATTTCCGGGTATGATGAGCCATTCTTCTGACTTTCTTCACGTAAGTGGGTAAAAACCAAAGTGGGTAAAAAACTTCTTATATCGAAGTCCATGTCTGCGCTGAAACGAAAAAATAAGGCCCCTTAGACTTTAAACTAGGACCGTTTTTCACGCATACCGGTCTGCGTAAAAAACTGAATCAGTCCGAAATGGACCGGGGTGGTACTCATTAACGTTTGCCGTCCGGATGTTAGAAAACCTAAAAAATAAAATTCGAAAAATTTCAAATAAATTGAAAACCAATGTATTTTGTTAACTGATAGTATGAAAACTGATAGAGCGAAAAAGGATTTATACCAATTGCTTAAAAACTAAAATGTATTTAATAGTTTAAAATGACAAGAGATTCTTAACTCCATTATATTTTGGTTCAAAAATAACTGAAAACCAAATTTAGGTATTCAACACAAATGTACTAAACGCGTCACTAAAATGCACTTAGTGTGTGAAATACATTAAAAAATATTAGTGAAAACTTAGTGAAAAAATAAAAATATTAGTGACAACTTAGTGAAACAATAAAAATATAAATTTTGCGCTTTGAAAAGCGGTCTAAGTACTGCTAAAATTGGTGTTTGGTTTTTTTTGCCCCAAAATACGGTAGATATAAGAATTTCTTGTCATTTTAAACTATTAAATACATCTTAGTTTTTACGCAATTTGTATAAAGCTTTTATTGTTCTATCAGTTTTTATATTTTCTTTTAACAAAATAGGATCATGCATTTAATTTCGGCACGTTTTCAAGTTTTGATTACATACCTTATCATAACTTGGTCCCAAATTTGAATTCAAAAGTGATTGATAGCTCGTTAGAAACTAGATGAATGGGCGAAAAAAGGACAGTCATAACATAACATCATCTACGAATTTTTTCGTTGGTTCTAGTAACTTCTTGAAGGAAAATGTGCAAAAGGTCCATTTAATTTCGGCACTTTAATTTAGTTTTCATTTTTTCACTCCGATAAAAACAAATTAGAGTAAAAATAATCAATATGGCAGTAAATCTAGCAGTCAACTTTCAAATAAGCCATTAAACATTAATATTGACCTAAAAACAAGAAAGTTATAGCCTGAAGAAAATAGTGCCGAAATTAAATGCACCAAACGAATTTTCCAAAGTGGCCTTATAAAACGAAATTTACGAAGATGTTGATTGTTATGCATATCAGTGTGTTCAGAATAAGAAAATACAAAACTTTCTAATATAAAACTTTTTGATCAAACAAAGCTGAAAAAAGTTATAGCCAAAAAACGGTTTTTAAAATGTCCAAAAAGTGCCGAAATTACATGCATACATACATACATACATACATGAAATTACCATACATTGGTTTTCGATTTATTTGAGATTTATAAGATTTTATTTTTTAGGTTTTTTAAAATCCGGACGGCACTTGTTGGTGAGTACCAGCCGAATTGCGTCATTTTAATTGCGGAAGAACCAATAAAAATAATCAATTACGACGTAATAACAAAAATTTGCATGACGTAAGGAAGTATTTTGAAATTTTAACGAAAATTTATGTTGCGTTTTCTTGGGGTTTATTTGGACCATTTTTTTATATTTGAAATCAAAATAAATTAAAAAAATATAAAACTAATCTTTCAAAGTTTATTATTCCTGTAAAACTTTTTAATTGAAAGGTTTTCTGCTGCCAGCATACGGGCTTGGAATCCTTCCAAATTTAAAATTCGTCATTTTTGACAGCTTATTGTAAGCTTGATATTAGGTTTTTTACACAAACGATATATCAAACTTTGTCATATGTGATAAATTGATAAATTATACATTTTTGACTGTTTTTAAAAACAGTTTGAAAACAAATTTTTGGCATTCGTGTTTGGACCCCCTAGCACCCGGGGGGGTCAACGCCAAAAAAAATTTTTAGGTCAAAAGCAATGAATAAAAATTGGCGGACATTTAATATATAACAATAAGATCAATATCATACACACTTCGAGCAGTAAGCAAAATAAAATAAATAATTCGGACATTGTATTAGTGTGACAAAAATTCGCGAAAAATTGCGAAAACCGCGCGCATTCAACTCATTACAGGGACTTCCAAAAGAATTTAAAAAAAACTTAGTCAAACAGTAAACTTCCTTGCTGTTGATAATAAATTCCATAATGGTGTGGTGAGACTTTTGTCTACCATAAAAGTGTTTAATATAAGGGTTTGGTTTTATCATTCTAAAAAAATTTGCCAAGACAAGTGGAAAATGTATGCTTTAAATAAAAAACTCACTCTCTTCCAAAACACCCTTTTGTTTTTAGCTAAGGTGAATTATAATAAAGAACACTGATCACATGTTGAGCCCAGAGAAAATTTGAAAATTAAAAAAATCTTTTTTACAACAATAAAATTTCAAAACAATAGGTAAATCAAACCTAGCTGACCTCAATAATTTGTTTTGCAGTATTGAATGGCTATTTAACAATAAATTCATTATAAAATTTTAATGAAAACGGTTTAATATTAAAGATTGAATACCATATTTTAACAATTATTTATCAAATTATTCAAATTTAAAAAAAAATACAATTTTTTAAAGGGCTAAACTTACTAATTGGACAACAGAGTTCCTATAGTCTAAGGCAATAACAATGGAAAAATCATATTCACAACAATTTTTGAAAATCATGAAATCGCCACTTTCTAAATTTGAAGGTTATATTTTCATGTATAAGAAATTACTATAAATTTGAAAAAAGTGGCGATTTCGCGCTTGTCAAAGATTGCTGTGAGTATGGTTTTTTATTGTTATTGCATTAGAATATAGGAAAATTATAACTTTTTGTGTAATTAGTTCGCCGTATACACAAATAATTTTCAAAATGGTACAAATTTTTTTATTTAGTTAGCAACTGGCCAAACCAAATACTTATTTCCTATTCCAAATATGTTCACCTCATACTTCATATGTGTTTTTTGTCTAAACATACGCTCAGAGAAAAATCGCTTCTTTTCCTGTTCTATTCTTAAAGCATGTTTTACCAAGATATACTTCTTTATTTTAAAGACTATGGTTGAATCATATCTGGCTGACGCTAAAAATTAGAATGGAGACATGAGGAGACCAATTAGAATTGTGCGGTAATGACGTTTAAAAAAAAGAACGCAGTATTTTTTTCTAATTCCACCTTTTTACAAAATATACTAGAATTAACCATCTTTAGCCCTTTAAAAATTTCCATTTGGGTTTTAAATTAAGTAAATTGATAAATAATTATTAAAATACGGGTTTTGATCTTTATTATTAAGCCGGTTTCGTTAAAAATTTTGAATTGTTTTGTTGTTAAATAGTCGATTCAATACTTCAATTTTCGCGGTCAGCTAGATTTTGTTTGCCTATAAATTAGAGTCGGTACCCTACATTGGTGCAAAGATATATTTTTGTATTTATAAAAAATAAGCTCTTATTTTAAATGAGCTTTATTTAGTCATGCATAGCGGGAGTTCGACTGCTGGTCAGGCCAAAATTTAAAATCGCAAAATTTTATTTTTGTCTTAGAATTTGATTAAAAATATTTGTCTCGCAATAAAAATTTTGAGAAGCCAGGGAACTTATTGTAATTTTTATTTTTAAAGATTTTCATTAAGGTAGTGAAAAAAAATGCAGTACAGAGTCAAACTTTACGGCTTAAATTTTGACAATTTTTTGGTAAAAACCTTCCCCTGCCCCCAATAACCCACAAAATTTTTTGTTAAAATATCTTTAATGATTCAGAAGATATGACCCTCCAAAAATGCATTGTTTAATAATTCTGTACTTGAAAGATTATTGGATAAAATGATAAAACTTAATGGATAAAAAAAATTTAAGCTTAAAATAATTTAATCAAAGAAAGTCGCAACTTTCTACTTTCTGGGGCGGGTCCACTAAACGCGTGCTGACTGGGTGCTATCTTGGCACGTTGTTTAAAACTCTTGTTAATGTTTTAATTTCTAGGGTTTTTTTTAGGAAACTTATGGGACTTTTTTTTAGATAGTATAAATGAATATATAACGAGTTTTATGCATATTTGTTTGAAATAAAATTTAATAAAGCCTTAAACCGTAGTTAGGAGCTTTGCTAACCCGTAACTAGGGGCTATTGTTTTAATAGTTTGTATATACAACAAATATGTTTAAAATTAATAAAATATCAGTTTGTGCCATGTAAACAAATTAAAACATTCACAAGAGTTTTAAACAACGTGCTAAGATGACACGTAGTCAGCACGCGTTTAGTGGACCCGCCCATGTCTTGGTTTTTAAGATTGATGTAGTATTTGTTAAGAATACCGGTTAATCCATTTTCGTTTTTTCATGAAATAAACATACAAATTATAAATGTTTAGTTTAGTTTTTTACAAAAAATTTCTATTTTGATATTTTCAAATCCAAAATTAATAAATCTTATTTCACTGTTCTTTGGAACTTTATCGTTTCTACTTGACCTTTTATATTTTGTAATCAAACACTCAAGATTGAAAATTAATGATTTTAAATCAATCAAATATGATTTTAAAAACCCTAAAACTGTTTTTTAAATCATATAAAAATGATACGATTTGCTAGCTACGTTTTAAATGCGTTTTTAATGTTATAGTGATAAAAACAGAAGGTGTTCGAACTTTTTTTTAATTCCTTTTTTTGTCTTTGTGAGGAATTTTTTGTATGAAAAAGTTGTCGAGACTGCCTTATTAGATCATTTTTAATGAGCAAATGGTGAATACGATGCCTAATAAACTGTTTCTGTCCGCATGATAATTTTTTAGTGTTATATGTCCCGCCGAAATTGGGATTAAGTTTTCCTGATATTTTGTTAAAACACTTGGTGTTTTTTTGACCAAAAAAATGAGGGTGTTTTGTACGACAAACATAATATCTCAACAAATACTCCACCAATCTTAACGTTCAAGTTATAATGAAAATAAAATCAAATCAAAATAGAAAGTTTTCGCTTTCTTTAATTGTATCATTTATAATTTAAATTTTTATACTCATTGAGCAATTTTCTAATTCAAAATCACTGAAAAACGCCATTTTTGAAAGTTCCTAAACAATTAAAGATATTTTGACGGAAAAAATTTTGTGGACTGTTGGGTTGGAAGCAGCAATACAATTTTCGCAAAAATCATCAAAATCGAAAACAAAAAATTTGACTTCGTCCAAGGGCATAGCCAAAAGAGGGGAGTTGTACGGGTGGAAACCACCCCCACCCCCGGTGGGTCGGCGGAAGTAAAAATTTGGTGGTTCACAGGGAAGAAATTTTAAAAATTTTCCCGCGCTTCGCTCCGCTTAGCGCTCTATATTTTATATTGGGTTTATGTAAAGTTTCTGATTCATATCAATGACTGTTATATTGGCTACTTCATGTATAAACCGAGTTCCAGTGCAAGGTGCCTATAATGTTATACTTTTATAAACAATTTTTCGTGTTTTACTTAAAAACCACTTTTTTACCCTTTTATTGTCTTTTTTAACGATATTTTGAAAATTTGTAGTACAACCTCCTACAACCCCCCGTTCCAAAAATTTGTATGGAGTGCAACCACGTCCCCCTGTTCTCAAAATCATGGCTACGCCCCTGCTCCGTACCGTACCTTTAAGCTAAAAATGAATATAAACGTGAAAATTTGTTTGCTAACCTTTATATTATATAATTTTTATATTAGTTATATTAGTTTGCAATATTATCAAATTTAAAATAGTAATTTTTTTGACTTATAAATTGTATGCCCACCATGTTCGTGCCTCACCAGAACTCACTAATCACGCTTAAAATAAGAAGGTGTTTTTGTCATCAGCAGAATATGGTCTTTGATTTAGAAAAAAAAAAAATGTTTCAGTGATGTTTCCATGCATTGGAGACCTTGAATGGGCAATCAAAAAGCATGGTATGGATGAATTCATTAATTAACAAATCTACGTTTACAGCTTCAAGTAATAACCAAAAGTTTAAACTACACTTTAAAAATTCTAGTATTTACACCACACACTAAAAATAAAAAAAAACATAAAACGATGCATATACCGTTTTAGAGCTTCGTAAACATTTTATATTTTATTTAATTTTATCACACTTATCAATCCTTTGTACAAAAAACTAAAAATATAATTTAATCGGTTTGCAGTATATTTTTGACGAAAAAATAATAAGCCTAATAAATTATTTTAATTAGTGATTTTAGTAAAAAATTTGAATATTATTTCGACTAGACTACATTGTAGTTAGTCCAGGAAAATTATCTAGTCTAGTTTAGTCCGGCAAAAATCAAAATTATCTATTTCTATCTAGACTAGTACTAGTTTGCTTATCTAGCCTAGTACTAGTTATTACTAACTAGTCCTAGTACTACTTTTATCACTACTACCTAGCGCATAACAAAAATTGGGCCGGCGGTCCCACCGCGCAAAAAAGTTCCTTTCAAATTAAATGCATATTTTTGTATTATTTTTGAAACTGGGAATACTATATACAAATAAAACATCTACTTGAAAAATATTAGTTGTTTTTTTGTATTTAATTAAGCATCACAAAATGTTTTTTTCTGATTAACGAAAAAAATTACATATGAGAAACCTTAGTTACGCTAATATAGCTCTAAATAATGATCAAAAATTCACAAAAATACTCGAAATTGTTTTGATATAGTTGTTTAATCTCCGGTTTCCGAAAAAAATCGGTAAAAATCATTGGTTTTATAACGAATTCTGATTTCGCGGCGGGACCGCGGACCCAAATTTTCGTAATGCTAGGTAGGTTCATTGGAAAGAGCAGGAAATTTTGAAAATTTTTTAAAGGTACGGTACTGAGTCAAAGCGATGGAATCAATTGACCAAGGTGTAATTTTGATTACTTAATTTTTTACATTAAGGTTATATAGAAATTAACTCTGTCTTATAAGTTATAATCTACTCCTAAAAATATATTTATATTTAAATGTTTATGTAGTATTTTTTATAGACGTTTACAGAAATTTAACATTATTCCCTAGTTTTTCTTTGTATATTTTTTTGTTATGCATACACATGTTTTGTCATGTATGTTCCATTAGAAGACTCGAATTCCCCTACAGACGAGCTCTTGTTCGCCTCCTGCAAGGAGTTTGTTGAAAAATACGTCTAGGAGATTAAAAGGAGCGAAACGTATTTTTTTAATTAAAATTAAATTTTTTTGTTTAATTTTAGCACATCAGGTAGAACATTTATTTATTAATTTATAATTTTGGTTGACTATCTTCATCGTATTTTTGCTTAAGTTTTTTCATGTGTGTTAATCTTGGGTATTTTCTGTTTTCCCCATTTTGTTACTGTTTTTCTTATTAAATGAGCATAAAATAAAATTAAACAAACATAACTTAATTTACGATTTTAAGATGACTTTTTTAGTTTCAGTAAAGTTTAAGTCATTCCAAATAAAAAATATTGTGCTTAGTAATTCCTCAAAATTAGAAATTATTTATTTGTGGAATGTGGAAGTGTTTTAAGGTACTACGCAGTAAAAGCTCACTAGCAAAGAAAAATTAATTTTTTGACAGAAATAAAATATAAGGTCAAAGTTAGAATTAATTATTTAAATAGTTCACGCGCCTATAATTGTCTATTTTTTTATTTAAAATTCTTCGTTTTTTTTTTCATCGCGAGAAAGATAAATTGAATTCGACGATCTGGTGTACTCCATCTTTATTTGTTTTGCCAGTAATTATTTCCAACAGATTTCAATTCCTTTCTCAAAAAATTAAAGTTGTTAAATAAAACTCTGTTCTAAAAAGTGTATTTTCTTATGTTTCTTTTGATTTAGATCATTTAATTAATTAGATGTTATATTTTTTTAAGAATATAATTTAAGAGAATGTCCGGCTGTATTTTAAATTTTGGACCACAAGATTTCATAAGATAAACTTTACGTCGTAAACTTAACTTTCCTGCCTTTGGTCGCTATACTGGATGGTTTCGGAGCGTAATTTAAAAAAAAACTTTTAAAAAGTTTTGTTTTGTATGCGCCAGAAAGAAATACATTCTGCATAATATCTTCTGAAACAATATCTTCTAAAACACTTTTAAATGATCAAGTTTAAAAAAACTTTTTCCTTAGCGTAAGTGAAACCTCTAATCAAGCTAAGGAAACATAAAAAATCTTAAAAAACCAAATAAAAGATTTTAAAAATGCCGAATAATGTACTGCTAAAACAGGACATTTTTTCCGAAGATATTTTGCA